>JBAPLH010001929.1:0-36868 GCA_037897445.1 Ceriops zippeliana | reverse complement strand
CTTGGAACTATTTCATGGGTATTGCTTTTATACAAAACATAGTCGTCAATAAAGACCAAAAAAATAATTTCATGGTCATTGCATGAACAATAGACCTTGTAACGACGAGAGGAGCCAAATTAGCTTAAGGTGATTCGAAAGTCTCATTATTTTTCATGGTCATTGCATGAAAAATACTCCTTGTAACAATAAGAGGAGCGTCATTAGCATGAGGTGATATGAAAGTCTCATTATATAGGAATTGAATAACTTCATATTAGCAAGAAATGGAAACCAAGAAGAATGCCTGCTTTCACCCATGGAAGTATGTAGATTTAGAGTTTCAATAGAGTTTAAATTTGTTTGATTTAATTAATATACTAGGTTGTTTAGCCACATTTGTCATTTTCATCATCAATGTATCAAAATGTATGCTTGGAATCAAAAGAGGAGCCCTGCTAACAAGAAATGATGGGAGGTACTCTTTGTTTTGGAACTCAACCAATTATTATCAATAAGAAATGCGAATCAAGAAGGAGGACTCTTATTTGTTGGAATTGAATCAATTCCTCTAAGTGCTGGCTCATGGGTAATATATTTCTAATGAATATAGTCTTTACGAAAGATAGAAAACATAATGTCAAGGTCATTGCATGAAAAATACTCCTTGTAACAATAAGAGGAGCATCATTAGCATGAGGTGATATGAAAGTCTTATTATTTACGAATTAAACAACTTCACATTAGCACGAAATGAAACCAAGATGAATGATTGCTTTCACAGATCTAAGTAAGTAGATTTAGAGTTTCAATGGTGTTTAAATTTGTTTGATTGAATTAATATACTAGGTTGTTTTGCCACATTTCTCATTTTCATCATCAATGTATCAAAATGTGTGCTTGGAACCAAAAGAGGGGCCCTGCTAATTAGAAATGATGGGAGGTATTCTTTATTTTGGAACTCAACCAATTATTATGAATAAGAAATGCAAATCAACATGGAGGACTCCATTATTTCTTGGAATTGAATCAATTCATGTTACAAATGTTTCATGGGTATTGTTTTTATACAAAATATAGTCGTCAATAAAGACCAAAAAGATAATTTCATGGTCATTGCATGAACAATAGACCTTGTAACCACGAGAGGAGCCAAATTAGCTTGAGGTGATTTGTAAGTCTCATTATTTAGGGATTAAACAACTTCACATTAACAAGAAATGCAAACCAAGAAGAATGACTCCTTTCACCGATGGAAGTAACTAGATTTAGAGCTTCAATGCAGTTTGAATTTGTTTGATTTCATTAATATACTAGGTTGTTTAGCCACATTTGTCATTTTCATCATCAATGTATCAAAATGTGTGCTTGGAAACAAAAGAGAGCCATGCTAACAAGAAATGATGGGAGGTACTCTTTATTTTGGTACTCAACCAATTATTATTAATAAGAAATGCGAATCAAGATGGAGGACTCTTGTTTGTTGGAATTGAATCAATCCCTCTGATTGATGATTCATGGGCAATATTTTTATAATGAATATAGTCATTAATAAAGATAGAAAACATAATGTCAAGGTCATTGCATTAAAAATACTCTTTGTAACTATAAGAGGAGCCTAATTAGCATGAGGTGATACGAAAGTCTCATTATATAGGAATTAAATAACATCACATTAGCAAGAAATGCAATCCAAGAAGAACAAATGCTTTCACCCATGGTAGTTTGTAGATTTTGAGTTTCAATGGAGTTTAAATTTGTTTGATTTCATTTATATACTAGGTTGTTTTGCTACATTTGTCATTTTCATCATCAATGTATCAAAATGTGTTCTTGGAATCAAAAGAGGGGCCTTGCTAACAAGAAATGATGGGAGGTGCTCTTTATTTCGGAACTCAACCAATTATTATCATTAATAAATGCGAATCACGATGGAGGACTCTTATTTGTTGGAAGTGTATCAATTCCTCTAATTGCTGGCTCATGGGTAATATTTTTGTAATGAATATAGTCTTTAAGAAAGGTAGAAAACATAATGTCAAGGACATTACATGAAAAATACTCTTTGTAACAATAAGAGGAGCGTCATTAGCATGAGGTGATATGAAAGTCTCATTATTTACGAATTAAACAACTTCACATTAGCGCGAAATTAAACCAAGACGAATGATTGTTTCGGAGATGGAAGTAAGTAGATTTAGAGTTTCAATGGTGTTTAAATTTGTTTGATTGAATTTATATACTAATTTGTTTTGCCAGATATGTTAATTTCAACATCAATGTATTAAAATGAGTGCTTGGAACCAAAAGAGGAGCACTACTAATTAGAAATGACGGGAGGTATTCTTTATTTTGGAACTCAACCAATTATTATGAATAAGAAATGCAAATCAAGATGGAGGACTCCATTGTTTCTTGGAATTGAATCAATTCATGTTATAAACATTTCATGGGTATTGTTTTTATACAAAATATAGTCGTCAATAAAGACCAAAAAGATAATTTCATGGTCATTGCATGAACAATAGACCTTGTAACAACGAGAGGAGCCAAATTAGCTTGAGGTGATTTGAAAGTCTCATTATTTAGGGATTAAACAACTTCACATTATCAAGAAATGCAAACCAAGAAGAATGACTCCTTTCACCGATGGAAGTAACTAGATTTAGAGTTTCAATGCAGTTTGAATTTGTTTGATTTCATTAATATACTAGGTTGTTTAGCCACATTTGCCATTTACATCATCAATGTATCAAAATGTGTGCTTGGAAACAAAAGAGGATCCCTGCTAACAAGAAATGATGGGAGGTACACTTTATTTTGGTACTCAACCAATTATTATCAATAAGAAATGCGAATCAAGATAGAGGTCTCTTGTTTGTTGGAATTGAATCAATTCCTCTGATTGATGGTTCATGGGCAATATTTTTATAATGAATATAGTCATTAATAAAGATAGAAAACATAATGTCAATGTCATTGCATTAAAAATACTCGTTGTAACTATAAGAGGAGCCTAATTAGCATGAGGCGATATGAAAATCTCATTATATAGGAATTAAATAACATCACATTAGCAAGAAATGCAATCCAAGAAGAACGCCTGCTTTCACCCATGGTTGTTAGTAGATTTTGAGTTTCAATGCAGTTTAAATTTGTTTGATTTAATTAATATACTAGGTTGTCTTGCCACATCTGTCATTTTCATCATCAATGTATCAAAATGTGTTCTTGGAATCAAAAGAGGAGCCCTGCTAACAAGAAATGATGGAAGGTGCTCTTTATTTTGGAACTCAACCAATTATTATCATTAAGAAATGCGAATCATGATGGAGGACTCTTATTTGTTGGAAGTGTATCAATTCCTCTAATTGCTGGCTCATGGGTAATATTTTTATAATGAATATAGTCATTAAGAATGATAGAAAACATAATGTCATGGTCATTGCTTGAAAAATACTCCTTGTAACAATAACAGGAGCCTAATTAGCATGAGGTGATTTGAAAGTCTCATTATATAGGAATTGAATAACTTCAGATTAGCAAGAAATGGAAACCAAGAAGAATGCTTGCTTTCACCCATGGAAGTAAGTAGATTTAGAGTTTCAATAGAGTTTAAATTTGTTTGATTTAATTAATATAATAGGCTGTTGAGGCACATTTGTCATTTTCATCATCAATGTATCAAAATGTATGCTTGGAATCCAAAGAGGAGCCCTACTAACAAGAAATGATGGGAGGTACTCTTTTTTTTTGGAACTCAACCAATTATTATCAACAAGAAATGCGAATCAAGAAGGAGGACTATTATTTGTTGGAATTGAATCAATTCCTCTAAGTGCTGGCTCATGGGTAATATTTTTATAATGAATATAGTCTTTAAGAAAGATAGAAAACATAATGTCAAGGTCATTGCATGAAAAATACTCCATGTAACAAAAAGAGGAGCGTCTTTAGCATGAGGTGATATGAAAGTCTCATTGTTTACGAATTAAACAACTTCACATTAGCATGAAATGAAACCAAGATGAATGATTGCTTTCGCAGATGGAAGTAAGTAGATTAAGAGTTTCAATGGTGTTTAAATTTGTTTGATTGAATTAATATACTAAGTTGTTTTGCCAGATATGTTAATTTCAACATCAATGTATTAAAATGTGTACTTGGAACCAAAAGAGGAGCACTGCTAATTAGAAATTATGGGATGTATTCTTTATTTTGGAACTCAACCAATTATTATCAATAAGAAATGCGAATCAACAAGGAGCACTCTTATTTGTTGGAAGTGAATGAATTCCTCTAATTGCTGGCTCATCAGTAATATTTTTATAATGAATGTAGTCTTTAAGAAAGATAGAAAACATAATGTCAATTTGATTGGATGAAAAATACTCCTTGTAACAACAAGAGGAGCCTAATTAGCATGAGGTGATATGAAAGTCTCATTATATAGGAATTAAATAACTTCACATTAGCAAGAAATGGAAACCAAGAAGAATCCTGCTGTCACCCATGGAAGTAAGTAGATTTACAGTTTAAATAGAGTTTAAATTTGTTTGATTTAATTAATATACTAGGTTGTTTAGCCACATTTGTCATTTTCATCATCAATGTATCAAAATGTTTGCTTGGAATCAAAAGAGGAGCCCTGCTAACAAGAAATGATGGGAGGTATTCTTTATTTTGGAAGCCAACCAATTATTATGAAAAAGAAGTGGAAATCAAGATGGAGGACTCCATTGTTTCTTGGAATTGAATCAATTCATGTTATAAACATTTCATGGGTATTGTTTTTATACAAAATATAGTCATCAATAAAAACCAAAAAGATAATTTCATGGTCATTGCATGAACAATAGACCTTGTAACAACGAGAGGAGCCAAATTAGCTTGAGGTGATTTGAAAGTCTCATTATTTAGGGATTAAACAACTTCACATTATCAAGAAATGCAAACCAAGAAGAATGACTCCTTTCACCGATGGAAGTAACTAGATTTAGAGTTTCAATGCAGTTTGAATTTGTTTGATTTCATTAATATACTAGGTTGTTTAGCCACATTTGCCATTTACATCATCAATGTATCAAAATGTGTGCTTGGAAACAAAAGAGGATCCCTGCTAACAAGAAATGATGGGAGGTACACTTTATTTTGGTACTCAAACAATTATTATCAATAAGAAATGCGAATCAAGATAGAGGTCTCTTGTTTGTTGGAATTGAATCAATTCCTCTGATTGATGGTTCATGGGCAATATTTTTATAATGAATATAGTCATTAATAAAGATAGAAAACATAATGTCAATGTCATTGCATTAAAAATACTCGTTGTAACTATAAGAGGAGCCTAATTAGCATGAGGCGATATGAAAATCTCACTATATAGGAATTAAATAACATCACATTAGCAAGAAATGCAATCCAAGAAGAACGCCTGCTTTCACCCATGGTTGTTAGCAGATTTTGAGTTTCAATGGAGTTTAAATTTGTTTGATTTAATTAATATACTAGGTTGTCTTGCCACATTTGTCATTTTCATCATCAATGTATCAAAATGTGTTCTTGGAATCAAAAGAGGAGCCCTGCTAACAAGAAATGATGGAAGGTGCTCTTTATTTTGGAACTCAACCAATTATTATCATTAAGAAATGCGAATCATGATGGAGGACTCTTATTTGTTGGAAGTGTATCAATTCCTCTAATTGCTGGCTCATGGGTAATATTTTTATAATGAATATAGTCGTTAAGAATGATAGAAAACATAATGTCAAGGTCATTGCTTGAAAAATACTCCTTGTAACAATAACAGGAGCCTAATTAGCATGAGGTGATTTGAAAGTCTCATTATATAGGAATTGAATAACTTCAGATTAGCAAGAAATGGAAACCAAGAAGAATGCCTGCTTTCACCCATGGAAGTAAGTAGATTTAGAGTTTCAATAGAGTTTAAATTTGTTTGATTTAATTAATATAATAGGTTGTTGAGGCACATTTGTCATTTTCATCATCAATGTATCAAAATGTATGCTTGGAATCAAAAGAGGAGCCCTGCTAACAAGAAATGATGGGAGGTACTCTTTGTTTTGGAACTCAACCAATTATTATCAACAAGAAATGCGAATCAAGAAGGAGGACTCTTATTTGTTGGAATTGAATCAATTCCTCTAAGTGCTGGCTCATGGGTAATATTTTTATAATGAATATAGTCTTTAAGAAAGATAGAAAACATAATGTCAAGGTCATTGCATGAAAAATACTCCATGTAACAAAAAGAGGAGCGTCTTTAGCATGAGGTGATATGAAAGTCTCATTGTTTACGAATTAAACAACTTCACATTAGCATGAAATGAAACCAAGATGAATGATTGCTTTCGCAGATGGAAGTAAGTAGATTAAGAGTTTCAGTGGTGTTTAAATTTGTTTGATTGAATTAATATACAAAGTTGTTTTGCCAGATATGTTAATTTCAACATCAATGTATTAAAATGTGTGCTTGGAACCAAAAGAGGAGCACTGCTAATTAGAAATGATGGGAGGTATTCTTTATTTTGGAACTCAACCAATTATTATCAATAAGAAATGCGAATCAACAAGGAGCACTCTTATTTGTTGGAAGTGAATGAATTCCTCTAATTGCTGGCTCATCAGTAATATTTTTATAATGAATGTAGTCTTTAAGAAAGATAGAAAACATAATGTCAATTTGATTGGATGAAAAATACTCCTTGTAACAACAAGAGGAGCCTAATTAGCATGAGGTGATATGAAAGTCTCATTATATAGGAATTAAATAACTTCACATTAGCAAGAAATGGAAACCAAGAAGAATCCTGCTGTCACCCATGTAAGTAAGTAGATTTACAGTTTAAATAGAGTTTAAATTTGTTTGATTTAATTAATATACTAGGTTGTTTAGCCACATTTGTCATTTTCATCATCAATGTATCAAAATGTTTGCTTGGAATCAAAAGAGGAGCCCTGCTAACAAGAAATGATGGGAGGTATTCTTTATTTTGGAAGCCAACCAATTATTATGAAAAAGAAGTGGAAATCAAGATGGAGGACTCCATTGTTTCTTGGAATTGAATCAATTCATGTTATAAACATTTCATGGGTATTGTTTTTATACAAAATATAGTCATCAATAAAAACCAAAAAGATAATTTCATGGTCATTGCATGAACAATAGACCTTGTAACAACGAGAGGAGCCAAATTAGCTTGAGGTGATTTGAAAGTCTCATTATTTAGGGATTAAAACAACTTCACATTATCAAGAAATGCAAACCAAGAAGAATGACTCCTTTCACCGATGGAAGTAACTAGATTTAGAGTTTCAATGCAGTTTGAATTTGTTTGATTTCATTAATATACTAGGTTGTTTAGCCACATTTGCCATTTACATCATCAATGTATCAAAAATGTGTGCTTGGAAACAAAAGAGGATCCCTGCTAACAAGAAATGATGGGAGGTACACTTTATTTTGGTACTCAAACAATTATTATCAATAAGAAATGCGAATCAAGATAGAGTTCTCTTGTTTGTTGGAATTGAATCAATTCCTCTGATTGATGGTTCATGGGCAATATTTTTATAATGAATATAGTCATTAATAAAGATAGAAAACATAATGTCAATGTCATTGCATTAAAAAATACTCGTTGTAACTATAAGAGGAGCCTAATTAGCATGAGGCGATATGAAAATCTCACTATATAGGAATTAAATAACATCACATTAGCAAGAAATGCAATCCAAGAAGAACGCCTGCTTTCACCCATGGTTGTTAGCAGATTTTGAGTTTCAATGGAGTTTAAATTTGTTTGATTTAATTAATATACTAGGTTGTCTTGCCACATTTGTCATTTTCATCATCAATGTATCAAAATGTGTTCTTGGAATCAAAAGAGGAGCCCTGCTAACAAGAAATGATGGAAGGTGCTCTTTATTTTGGAACTCAACCAATTATTATCATTAAGAAATGCGAATCATGATGGAGGACTCTTATTTGTTGGAAGTGTATCAATTCCTCTAATTGCTGGCTCATGGGTAATATTTTTATAATGAATATAGTCGTTAAGAATGATAGAAAACATAATGTCAAGGTCATTGCTTGAAAAATACTCCTTGTAACAATAACAGGAGCCTAATTAGCATGAGGTGATTTGAAAGTCTCATTATATAGGAATTGAATAACTTCAGATTAGCAAGAAATGGAAACCAAGAAGAATGCCTGCTTTCACCCATGGAAGTAAGTAGATTTAGAGTTTCAATAGAGTTTAAATTTGTTTGATTTAATTAATATAATAGGTTGTTGAGGCACATTTGTCATTTTCATCATCAATGTATCAAAATGTATGCTTGGAATCAAAAGAGGAGCCCTGCTAACAAGAAATGATGGGAGGTACTCTTTGTTTTGGAACTCAACCAATTATTATCAACAAGAAATGCGAATCAAGAAGGAGGAGACTCTTATTTGTTGGAATTGAATCAATTCCTCTAAGTGCTGGCTCATGGGTAATATTTTTATAATGAATATAGTCTTTAAGAAAGATAGAAAACATAATGTCAAGGTCATTGCATGAAAAATACTCCTTGTAACAAAAAGAGGAGCGTCTTTAGCATGAGGTGATATGAAAGTCTCATTGTTTACGAATTAAACAACTTCACATTAGCATGAAATGAAACCAAGATGAATGATTGCTTTCGCAGATGGAAGTAAGTAGATTAAGAGTTTCAGTGGTGTGTTTAAATTTGTTTGATTGAATTAAATATACAAAGTTGCTTTGCCAGATATGTTAATTTCAACATCAATGTATTAAAATGTGTGCTTGGAACCAAAAAGAGGAGCACTGCTAATTAGAAATGATGGGAGGTATTCTTTATTTTGGAACTCAACCAATTATTATCAATAAGAAATGCGAATCAACAAGGAGCACTCTTATTTGTTGGAAGTGAATGAATTCCTCTAATTGCTGGCTCATCAGTAATATTTTTATAATGAATGTAGTCTTTAAGAAAGATAGAAAAAACATAATGTCAATTTGATTGGATGAAAAAATACTCCTTGTAACAACAAGAGGAGCCTAATTAGCATGAGGTGATATGAAAGTCTCATTATATAGGAATTAAATAACTTCACATTAGCAAGAAATGGAAACCAAGAAGAATCCTGCTGTCACCCATGTAAGTAAGTAGATTTACAGTTTAAATAGAGTTTTTAAATTTGTTTGATTTAATTAATATACTAGGTTGTTTAGCCACATTTGTCATTTTCATCATCAATGTATCAAAATGTTTGCTTGGAATCAAAAGAGGAGCCCTGCTAACAAGAAATGATGGGAGGTATTCTTTATTTTGGAAGCCAACCAATTATTATGAAAAAGAAGTGGAAATCAAGATGGAGGACTCCATTGTTTCTTGGAATTGAATCAATTCATGTTATAAACATTTCATGGGTATTGTTTTTATACAAAATATAGTCATCAATAAAAACCAAAAAGATAATTTCATGGTCATTGCATGAACAATAGACCTTGTAACAACGAGAGGAGCCAAATTAGCTTGAGGTGATTTGAAAGTCTCATTATTTAGGGATTAAACAACTTCACATTATCAAGAAATGCAAACCAAGAAGAATGACTCCTTTCACCGATGGAAGTAACTAGATTTAGAGTTTCAATGCAGTTTGAATTTGTTTGATTTCATTAATATACTAGGTTGTTTAGCCACATTTGCCATTTACATCATCAATGTATCAAAATGTGTGCTTGGAAACAAAAGAGGAGCCCTGCTAACAAGAAATGATGGGAGGTACTCTTTATTTTGGTACTCAACCAATTATTATCAATAAGAAATGTGAATCAAGATGGAGGACTCTTGTTTGTTGGAATTGAATCAATTCCTCTGATTGATGGTTCATGGGCAATATTTTTTATAATGAATATAGTCGTTAATAAAGATAGAAAACATAATGTCAAGGTCATTGCATTAGAAATACTCGTTGTAACCATAAGAGTAGCCTAATTAGCATGAGGTGATATGAATGTCTCATTATATAGGAATTAAATAACATCACATTAGTAAGAAATGCAATCCAAGAAGAACGCCTGCTTTCACCCATGGTAGTTAGTAGATTTTGAGTTTTAATGGAGTTTAAATTTGTTTGATTTAATTAATATACTATGTTGTTTTGCCACATTTGTCATTTTCATCATCAATGTATCAAAATGTGTGCTTGGAACCAAAAGAGGGGCCCTGCTAATTAGAAATGATGGGAGGTATTCTTTATTTTGGAACTCAACCAATTATTATGAATAAGAAATGCAAATCAAGATGGAGGACTCCATTGTTTCTTGGAATTGAATGAATTCATGTTATAAATATATCATGGGTATTGTTTTTATACAAAATATAGTCGTCAATAAAGACCAAAAAGATAATTTCATGGTCATTGCTTGAACAATAGACCTTATAACGACGAGAGGAGCCAAATTAGCTTGAGGTGATTTGTAAGTCTCATTATTTAGGGATTAAACAACTTCACATTATCAAGAAATGCAAACCAAGAAGACTGACTCCTTTCACCGATGGAAGTAACTAGATTTAGAGTTTCAATGCGGTTTGAATTTGTTTGATTTCATTAATATATTAGGTTGTTTAGCCACATTTGTCATTTTCATCATCAATGTACCAAAATGTGTGCTTGGAAACAAAAGAGGAGTCCTACTAACAAGAAATGATGGGAGGTACTCTTTATTTTGGTACTCAACCAATTATTATCAATAAGAAATGCGAATCAAGATGGAGGACTCTTGTTTGTTGGAATTGAATCAATTTTTCTGATTAATGGTTCATGGGCAATATTTTTATAATGAATATAGTCGTTAATAAAGATAGAAAACATAATGTCAAGGTCATTGTATTAAAAATACTCCTCGTAACTATAAGAGGAGCCAAATTAGCATGAGGTGATATGAAAGTCTCATTATATAGGAATTAAATAACATCACATTAGCAAGAAATGCAATCCAAGAAGAACGCTTGCTTTCGCCCATGGTAGTTTGTAGATTTTGAGTTTCAATGGAGTTTAAATTTGTTTGATTTAATTAATATACTAGGTTATTTTGCTACATTTGTCATTTTCATCATCAATGTATTAAAATGTGTTCTTGGAATCAAAAGAGGGGCCTTGCTAACAAGAAATGATGGGAGGTGCCCTTTATTTTGGAACTCAACCAATTATTATCATTAAGAAATGCGAATCAAGATGGAGGACTCTTATATGTTGGAATTGAATCAATTCCTCTAATTGCTGGCTCATGGGTAATATTTTTATAATGAATATAGTCATTAAGAATGATAGAAAACATAATGTCAAGGTCATTGCATGAAAGATACTCCTTGTAACAATAACAGGAACCTAATTAGCAGGAGGTGATATGAAAGTCTCATTGTATAGGAGTTGAATAACTTCACATTAGCAAGAAATGGAAACCAAGAAGAATGCCTGCTTTCACCCATGGAAGTAAGTAGATTTAGAGTTTCAATAGAGTTTTAATTTGTTTGATTTAATTAATATACTAGGTTGCTTAGCCACATTTGTCATTTTCATTATCAATGTATCAAAATGTATGCTTGCAATCAAAAGAGGAGCCCTGCTAACAAGAAATGGTGGGAGGTACTCTTGGTTTTGGAACTCAACCAATTCTTATCAATAAGAAATGTGAATCAAGAAGGAGGACTCTTATTTGTTGGAATTGAATCAATTCCTCTAATTGCTGGCTCATGGGTAATATTTTTATAATGAATATAGTCATTAAGAATGATAGAAAACATAATGTCAAGGTCATTGCATGAAAAATACTCCTTGTAACCATCAGAGGAGCCTAATTAGCATAAGGTGATACGAAAGTCTCATTATATAGGAATTAAATAACATCACAATAGCAAGAAATGCAATCCAAGAAGAACACCTGCTTTCACCCATGGTAGTTAGTAGATTTTGAGTTTCAATGGAGTTTAAATTTGTTTGAGTTAATTAATATACTAGTTTGTTTTGCCACATTTGTGATTTTCATCATCAATGTATCAAACTGTGTTCTTGGAATCAAAAGAGGAGCCCTGCTAACAAGAAATGATGGAAGGTGCTCTTTATTTTGGAACTCAACCAATTATTATCATTAAGAAATGCGAATCATGATCGAGGACTCTTATTTGTTGGAATTGAATCAATTCCTCTAATTGCTGGCTCATGGGTAATATTTTTATAATGAATATAGCCGTTAAGAATGATAGAAAACATAATGTCAAGGTCATTGCATGAAAAATATACTCCTTGTAACAATAACAGGAGCCTAATTAGCATGAGGTGATATGAAAGTCTCATTATATACGAATTGAATAACTTCACATTAGCAAGAAATGGAAATGAAGAAGAATGCCTGCTTTCACCCATGAAAGTAAGTAGATTTAGAGTTTCAATAGAGTTTAAATTTGTTTGATTTAATTAATATACTAGGTCATTTAGCCACATTTGTCATTTTCATCATCAATGTATCAAAATGTATGCTTGCAATCAAAAGAGGAGCCCTGCTAACAAGAAATGATGGGAGGTACTTTTGTTTTGGAACTCAACCAATTCTTATCAATAAGAAATGTGAATCAAGAAGGAGGACTCTTATTTGTTGGAATTGAATCAATTCCTCTAATTGCTGGCTCATGGGTAATATTTTTATAATGAATATAGTCGTTAAGAATGATAGAAAACATAATGTCAAGGTCATTGCATGAAAAATACTCCTTGTAACCATAAGAGGAGCCTAATTAGCATAAGGTGATATGAAAGTCTCATTATATAGGAATTGAATAACTTCACATTAGCAAGAAATGGAACCCAAGAAGAATGCCTGCTTTCACCCATGGAAGTAAGTAGATTTAGAGTTTCAATAGTGTTTAAATTTGTTTGATTTAATTAATATACTAGGTTGTTTAGCCACATTTGTCATTTTCATCATCAATGTATCAAAACGTTTGCTTGGAATCAAAAGCGGAGCCCTACTAATTAGAAATGATGGGAGGTATTCTTTATTTTGGAAGCCAACCAATTATTATGAAAAAGAAGTGGAAATCAAGATGGAGGACTCCATTGTTTCTTGGAATTGAATCAATTCATGTTATAAATGTTTGATGGGTATTGTTTTTACACAAAATACAGTCGTCAATAAAGACCAAAAAGATAATTTCATGGTCATTGCATGAACAATAGACCTTGTAAGGACGAGAGGAGCCAAATTAGCTTGAGGTGATTTGAAAGTCTCATTATTTAGGGATTAAACAACTTCAGATTATCAAGAAATGCAAATCAAGAAGAATGACTCCCTTCACCGATGGAAGTAACTAGATTTAGAGTTTCAATCGAGTTTGAATTTGTTTGATTTCATTAATATACTAGGTTGTTTAGCCACATTTGTCATTTTTATCATCAATGTATCAAAATGTGTGCTTGGAAACAAAAGAGGAGCCCTACTAACAAGAAATGATGGGAGGTACTCTTTATTTTTGTACTCAACCAATTATTATCAATAAGAAATGCGAATCAAAATGGAGGACACTTGTTTGTTGGAATTGAATCAATTCCTCTAATTGATGATTCATGGGCAATATTTTTATATATGAATATAGTCGTTAATTAAGATAGAAAACATAATGTCAAGGTCATTGCATTAAAAATACTCGTTGTAACGATAAGAGGAGCCTAATTAGCTTGAGCTGATGTGAAAGTCTCATTATATAGGAATTAAATAACATCACATTAGCAAGAAATGCAATCGAAGAAGAACGCTTGCTTTCACCCATGGTAGTTTAGTAGATTTTTGAGTTTCAATGGAGTTTAAATTTGTTTGATTTAATTAATATACTAGATTGTTTTGCCGCATTTGTCATTTTCATCATCAATGTATCAAACTGTGTTCTTGGAATCAAAAGAGGATCCCTGCTAATAAGAAATGATGGAAGGTGCTCTTTATTTTGGAACTCAACCAATTATTATCATTAAGAAATGCGAATCAAGATGGAGGACACTTGTTTGTTGGAATTGAATCAATTCCTCTAATTGATGATTCATGGGCAATATTTTTATAATGAATATAGTCGTTAATTAAGATAGAAAACATAATGTCAAGGTCATTGCATTAAAAATACTCGTTGTAACTATAAGAGGAGCCTAATTAGCATGAGGTGATAGGAAAGTCTCATTATATAGGAATTAAATAACATCACATTAGCAAGAAATGCAATCCAAGAAGAACACCTGCTTTCACCCATGGTAGTTAGTAGATTTTGAGTTTCAATGGAGTTTAAATTTGTTTGAGTTAATTAATATACTAGTTTGTTTTGCCACATTTGTGATTTTCATCATCAATGTATCAAACTGCGTTCTTGGAATCAAAAGAGGAGCCCTGCTAACAAGAAATGATGGAAGGTGCTCTTTATTTTGGAACTCAACCAATTATTATCATTAAGAAATGCGAATCAAGATCGAGGACTCTTATTTGTTGGAATTGAATCAATTCATCTAATTGCTGGCTCATGGGTAATATTTTTATAATGAATATAGCCGTTAAGAATGATAGAAAACATAATGTCAAGGTCATTGCATGAAAAATACTCCTTGTAACAATAACAGGAGCCTCATTAGCATGAGGTGATATAAAAGTCTCATTATATACGAATTGAATAACTTCACATTAGCAAGAAATGGAAATGAAGAAGAATGCTTGCTTTCACCCATGAAAGTAAGTAGATTTAGAGTTTCAATAGAGTTTAAATTTGTTTGATTTCATTAATATACTAGGTTGTTTAGCCACATTTGTCATTTTCATCATCAATGTATCAAAATGTGTGCTTGGAAACAAAAGAGGAGTCCTACTAACAAGAAATGATGGGAGGTACTCTTTATTTTGGTACTCAACCAATTATTATCAGTAAGAAATGCGAATCAAGATGGAGGACTCTTGTTTGTTGGAATTGAATCAATTTTTCTGATTAATGGTTCATGGGCAATATTTTTATAATGAATATAGTCGTTAATAAAGATAGAAAACATAATGTCAAGGTCATTGTATTAAAAATACTCCTCGTAACTATAAGAGGAGCCAAATTAGCATGAGGTGATATGAAAGTCTCATTATATAGGAATTAAATAACATCACATTAGCAAGAAATGCAATCCAAGAAGAACGCTTGCTTTCGCCCATGGTAGTTTGTAGATTTTGAGTTTCAATGGAGTTTAAATTTGTTTGATTTAATTAATATACTAGGTTATTTTGCTACATTTGTCATTTTCATCATCAATGTATTAAAATGTGTTCTTGGAATCAAAAGAGGGGCCTTGCTAACAAGAAATGATGGGAGGTGCCCTTTATTTTGGAACTCAACCAATTATTATCATTAAGAAATGCGAATCAAGATGGAGGACTCTTATATGTTGGAATTGAATCAATTCCTCTAATTGCTGGCTCATGGGTAATATTTTTATAATGAACATAGTCATTAAGAATGATAGAAAACATAATGTCAAGGTCATTGCATGAAAGATACTCCTTGTAACAATAACAGGAACCTAATTAGCACGAGGTGATATGAAAGTCTCATTGTATAGGAGTTGAATAACTTCACATTAGCAAGAAATGGAAACCAAGAAGAATGCCTGCTTTCACCCATGGAAGTAAGTAGATTTAGAGTTTCAATAGAGTTTTAATTTGTTTGATTTCATTAATATACTAGGTTGTTTAGCCACATTTGTCATTTTCATCATCAATGTATCAAAATGTGTGCTTGGAAACAAAAGAGGAGTCCTACTAACAAGAAATGATGGGAGGTACTCTTTATTTTGGTACTCAACCAATGATTATCAATAAGAAATGCGAATCAAGATGGAGGACTCTTGTTTGTTGGAATTGAATCAATTTTTCTGATTAATGGTTCATGGGCAATATTTTTATAATGAATATAGTCGTTAATAAAGATAGAAAACATAATGTCAAGGTCATTGTATTAAAAATACTCCTCGTAACTATAAGAGGAGCCAAATTAGCATGAGGTGATATGAAAGTCTCATTATATAGGAATTAAATAACATCACATTAGCAAGAAATGCAATCCAAGAAGAACGCTTGCTTTCGCCCATGGTAGTTTGTAGATTTTGAGTTTCAATGGAGTTTAAATTTGTTTGATTTAATTAATATACTAGGTTATTTTGCTACATTTGTCATTTTCATCATCAATGTATTAAAATGTGTTCTTGGAATCAAAAGAGGGGCCTTGCTAACAAGAAATGATGGGAGGTGCCCTTTATTTTGGAACTCAACCAATTATTATCATTAAGAAATGCGAATCAAGATGGAGGACTCTTATATGTTGGAATTGAATCAATTCCTCTAATTGCTGGCTCATGGGTAATATTTTTATAATGAATATAGTCATTAAGAATGATAGAAAACATAATGTCAAGGTCATTGCATGAAAGATACTCCTTGTAACAATAACAGGAACCTAATTAGCAGGAGGTGATATGAAAGTCTCATTGTATAGGAGTTGAATAACTTCACATTAGCAAGAAATGGAAACCAAGAAGAATGCCTGCTTTCACCCATGGAAGTAAGTAGATTTAGAGTTTCAATAGAGTTTAAATTTGTTTGATTTAATTAATATAATAGGTTGTTGAGGCACATTTGTCATTTTCATCATCAATGTATCAAAATGTATGCTTGGAATCAAAAGAGGAGCCCTGCTAACAAGAAATGATGGGAGGTACTCTTTGTTTTGGAACTCAACCAATTATTATCAATAAGAAATGCGAATCAAGAAGGAGGACTCTTATTTGTTGGAATTGAATCAATTCCTCTAAGTGCTGGCTCATGGGTAATATTTTTATAATGAATATAGTCTTTAAGAAAGATAGAAAACATAATGTCAAGGTCATTGCATGAAAAATACTCCTTGTAACAAAAAGAGGAGCGTCTTTAGCATGAGGTGATATGAAAGTCTCATTGTTTACGAATTAAACAACTTCACATTAGCATGAAATGAAACCAAGATGAATGATTGCTTTCGCAGATGGAAGTAAGTAGATTAAGAGTTTCAGTGGTGTTTAAATTTGTTTGATTGAATTAATATACAAAGTTGTTTTGCCAGATATGTTAATTTCAACATCAATGTATTAAAATGTGTGCTTGGAACCAAAAGAGGAGCACTGCTAATTAGAAATGATGGGAGGTATTCTTTATTTTGGAACTCAACCAATTATTATCAATAAGAAATGCGAATCAACAAGGAGCACTCTTATTTGTTGGAAGTGAATGAATTCCTCTAATTGCTGGCTCATCAGTAATATTTTTATAATGAATGTAGTCTTTAAGAAAGATAGAAAACATAATGTCAATTTGATTGGATGAAAAATACTCCTTGTAACAACAAAAGGAGCCTAATTAGCATGAGGTGATATGAAAGTCTCATTATATAGGAATTAAATAACTTCACATTAGCAAGAAATGGAAACCAAGAAGAATCCTGCTTTCACCCATGGAAGTAAGTAGATTTACAGTTTAAATAGAGTTTAAATTTGTTTGATTTAATTAATATACTAGGTTGTTTAGCCACATTTGTCATTTTCATCATCAATGTATCAAAATGTTTGCTTGGAATCAAAAGAGGAGCCCTGCTAACAAGAAATGATGGGAGGTACTCTTTGTTTTGGAACTCAACCAATTATTATCAATAAGAAATGCGAATCAAGAAGGAGGACTCTTATTTGTTGGAATTGAATCAATTCCTCTAAGTGCTGGCTCATGGGTAATATTTTTATAATGAATATAGTCTTTAAGAAAGATAGAAAACATAATGTCAAGGTCATTGCATGAAAATTACTCATTGTAACAATAAGAGGAGCGTCATTAGCATGAGGTGGTATTAAAGTCTCATTATTTACGAATTAAACAACTTCACATTAGCGCGAAATGAAACCAAGATGAATGATTGCTTTCACAGATCGAAGTAAGTAGATTTAGAGTTTCAATGGTGTTTAAATTTGTTTGATTGAATTAATATACTAAGTTGTTTTGCCAGATATGTTAATTTAAACATCAATGTATTAAAATGTGTGCTTGGAACCAAAAGAGGTGCACTGCTAATTAGAAATGACGGGAGGTATTCTTTATTTTGGAACTCATCCAATTATTATGAATAAGAAATGCAAATCAAGATGGAGGACTCCATTGTTTCTTGGAATTGAATCAATTCATGTTACAAATGTTTCATGGGTATTGTTTTTATACAAAATATAGTCGTCAATAAAGACCAAAAAGATAATTTCATGGTCACTGCATGAACAATAGACCTTGTAAGGACGAGAGGAGCCAAATTAGCTTGAGGTGCTTTGAAAGTCTCATTATTTAGGGATTAAACAACTTCACATTATCAAGAAATGCAAACCAAGAAGAATGACTCCTTTCACCGATGGAAGTAACTAGATTTAGAGTTTCAGTGCAGTTTGAATTTGTTTGATTTCATTAATATACTAGGTTGTTTTGCCACATTTGTCATTTTCATCATCAATGTATCAAAATGTGTGCTTGGAAACAAAAGAGGAGCCCTGCTAACAAGAAATAATGGGAGGTACTCTTTATTTTGGTATTCAACCAATTATTATCAATAAGAAATGCGAATCAAGATGGAGGACTCTTGTTTGTTGAAATTGAATCAATTCCTCTGATTGATGGTTCATGGGAAATATTTTTATAATGAATATAGTCGTTTATAAAGATAGAAAACATAATGTCAATGTCATTGCATTAAAAATACTCGTTGTAACTATAAGACGAGCCTAATTAGCATGAGGTGATATGAAAATCTCATTATATAGGAATTAAATAACATCACATTAGCAAGAAATGCAATCCAAGAAGAACGCCTGCTTTCACCCATGGTAGTTAGTAGATTTTGAGTTTCAATGGAGTTTAAATTTGTTTGATTTAATTAATATACTAGGTTGTCTTGCCACATTTGTCATTTTCATCATCAATTTTTCAAAATGTGTTCTTGGAATCAAAAGAGGAGCCCTGCTAACAAGAAATGATGGGAAGTGCTCTTTATTTTGGAACTCAACCAATTATTATCATTAAGAAATGCGAATCTGGATGGAAGACTCTTATTTGTTGGAATTGAATCAATTCCTCTAATTGCTGGCTCATGGGTAATATTTTTATAATGAATATAGTCGTTAATAATGATAGAAAACATAATGTCAAGGTCATTGCATGAAAATTACTCGTTGTAACAAGAAGAGGAGCCTAATTTGCATGAGCTGATATGAAAGTCTCATTATATAGGAATTAAATAACTTCACATTAGCAAGAAATGGAAACCAAGAAGAATGCCTGCTTTCACCCATGGAAGTAAGTAGATTTGGAGTTTCAATAGAGTTTAAATTTGTTTGATTTGATTAATATACTAGGTTGTCTTGCCACATTTGTCATTTTCATCATCAATTTTTCAAAATGTGTTCTTGGAATCAAAAGAGGAGCCCTGCTAACAAGAAATGATGGGAAGTGCTCTTTATTTTGGAACTCAACCAATTATTATCATTAAGAAATGCGAATCTGGATGGAAGACTCTTATTTGTTGGAATTGAATCAATTCCTCTAATTGCTGGCTCATGGGTAATATTTTTATAATGAATATAGTCGTTAATAATGATAGAAAACATAATGTCAAGGTCATTGCATGAAAATTACTCGTTGTAACAAGAAGAGGAGCCTAATTTGCATGAGGTGATATGAAAGTCTCATTATATAGGAATTAAATAACTTCACATTAGCAAGAAATGGAAACCAAGAAGAATGCTTGCTTTCACCCATGGAAGTAAGTAGATTTGGAGTTTCAATAGAGTTTAAATTTGTTTGATTTGATTAATATACTAGGTTGTCGAGCCACATTTGTCATTTTCATCATCAATGTATCAAAATGTGTGCCTGGAAACAAAAGAGGAGCCCTGCTAACAAGAAATGATGGGAAGTACTCTTTATTTTGGTACCCAACCAATTATTATCAATAAGAAATGCGAATGAAGATAGAGGACTCTTGTTTGTTGGAATTGAATCAATTCTTCCAATTGATGGTTCATGGGCAATATTTGTATAATGAATATAGTCGTTAATAAAGATAGAAAACATAATGTCAAGGTCATTGCATTAAAAATAATCGTTGTAACAATAAGTGGAGCCTAATTAGCATGAACTGATATGAAAGTCTCATTATATAGGAATTAAATAACATCACATTAGCAAGAAATGCAATCCAAGAAGAGCAGATTTTGAGTTTCAATGGAGTTTAAATTTGTTTGATTTAATTAATATACTAGGTTGTTGAGCCACATTTGTCATTTTCATCATTAATGTATGAAAATGTTTGCTTGGAATCAAAAGAGGAGCCCTGCTAACAAGAAATGATGGGAGGTACTCTTTGTTTTGGAACTCAACCAATTATTATCAATATGAAATGCGAATCAAGAAGGAGGACTCTTATTTGTTGGAATTGAATCGATTCCTCCAAGTGCTGGCTCATGGGTAATATTTTTATAATGAATATAGTCTTTAAGAAAGATAGAAAACATAATGTCAAGGTCATTGCACAAAAAATACTCCTTGTAACAATAAGAGGAGCGTCATTAGCATGAGGTGATATGAAAGTCTCATTATTTACGAATTAAACAACTTCACATTAGCGCGAAATGAAACCAAGATGAATGATTGCTTTCGCAGATGGAAGTAAGTAGATTTAGAGTTTTAATGGTGTTTAAATTTGTTTGATTGAATTAATATACTAAGTTGTTTTGCCAGATATGTTAATTTCAACATCAATGTATTAAAATGTGTGCTTGGAACCAAAAAAGAAGCACTGCTAATTAAAAATGATGGGAGGTATTCTTTATTTTGGAACTCAACCAATTATTATCAATAAGAAATGCGAATCAACAAGGAGCACTCTTATTTGTTGGAAGTGAATGAATTCCTCTAATTGCTGGCTCATGAGTAATATTTTTATAATGAATGTAGTCTTTAAGAAAGATAGAAAACATAATGTCAATTTCATTGGATGAAAAATACTCCTTGTAACAATAAGAGGAGCCTAATTAGCATGAGGTGATATGAAAGTCTCACTATATAGGAATTAAATAACTTCACATTACCCAGAAATGGAAATCAAGAAGAATCCTGCTTTCACCCATGGAAGTAAGTAGATTTAGAGTTTAAATAGAGTTTAAATTTGTTTGATTTAATTAATATACTAGGTTGTTTAGCCACATTTGCCATTTTCATCATCAATGTATCAAAATGTTTACTTGGAATCAAAAGAGGAGCCCTGCTAACAAGAAATGATGGGAGGTACTCTTTGTTTTGGAACTCAACCAATTATTATCAATAAGAAATGCGAATCAAGAACGAGGACTCTTATTTGTTTGAATTGAATCAATTCCTCTAATTGCTGGCTCATGAGTAATATTTTTATAATGAATATAGTCGTTAGGAATGATAGAAAACATAATCTCAAGGTCATTGCTTGAAAAATACTCCTTGTAACAATAACAGGAACCTAATTAGCATGAGGTGATATGAAAGTCTCATTATATAGGAATTGAATAACTTCACATTAGCAAGAAATGGAGACCAAGAAGAATGCCTGCTTTCACCCATGGAAGTAAGTAGATTTAGAGTTTCAATAGAGTTTTAATTTGTTTGATTTAATTAATATACTAGGTTGTTGAGGCACATTTGTCATTTTCATCATCAATGTATCAAAATTTATGCTTGGAATCAAAAGAGGAGCCCTACTAACAAGAAATGATGGGACGTACTCTTTGTTTTTGAACTCAACCATATATTATCAATAAGAAATGCGAATCAACAAGGAGGACTCCTATTTGTTAGAATTGAATGAATTCCTCTAATTGCTGGCTCATGAGTAATATTTTTATAATGAATGTAGTCTTTAAGAAAGATAGAAAACATAATGTCAAGTTCATTGGATGAAAAATACTCCTTGTAACAATAAGAGGAGCCGAATTAGCATGAGGTGATATGAAACTCTCATTATTTACGAATTAAACAACTTCACATTAGCGCGAAATGAAACCAAGATGAATGATTGCTTTCGGAGATGGAAGTAAGTAGATTTAGAGTTTCAATGGTGTTTAAATTTGTTTGATTGAATTAATATACTACGTTGTTTTGCCAGATATGTTAATTTAAACATCAATGTATTAAAATGTGTGCTTGGAACCAAAAAAGAAGCACTGCTAATTAAAAATGATGGGAGGTATTCTTTATTTTGGAACTGAACCAATTATTATCAATAAGAAATGCGAATCAACAAGGAGCACTCTTATTTGTTGGAAGTGAATGAATTCCTCTAATTGCTGGCTCATGAGTAATATTTTTATAATGAATGTAGTCTTTAAGAAAGATAGAAAACATAATGTCAATTTCATTGCATGAAAAATACTCCTTGTAACAATAAGAGGAGCCTAATTAGCATGAGGTGATGCGAAAGTCTCATTATATAGGAATTAAATAACATCACATTAGCAAGAAATGCAATCCAAGAAGAACAAATGCTTTCACCCATAGTAGTTTGTAGATTTTGAGTTTCAATGGAGTTTAAATGTGTTTGATTTCATTTATATACTAGGTTGTTTTGCCACATTTGTCATTTTCATCATCAATGTATCAAAATGTGTTGTTGGAATCAAAAGAGGGGCCTTGCTAACAAGAAATGATGGAAGGTGCTCTTTATTTTGGAACTCAACCAATTATTATCATTAAGAAATGCGAATCACGATGGAGGACTCTTATTTGTTGGAATTGAATCAATTCCTCTAATTGCTGGCTCATGGGTAATATTTTTATAATGGATATAGTCGTTATGAATGATAGAAAACATAATGTCAAGGTCATTGCATGAAAATTACTCGTTGTAACAATAAGAGGAGCCTAATTATCATGAGGTAATATGAAAGTCTAATTATATAGGAATCAAATATCTTCACATTAGCAAGAAATGGAAACCAAAAAGAATGCCTGCTTTAACCCTTGGAAGTAAGTAGATTTAGAGTTTCAATAGAGTTTAAATTTGTTTGATTTAATTAATATACTAGGTTGTTTTGCCACATTTGTCATTTTCATCATCAATGTATCCAAATGTATGCTTGGAATCAAAAGAGGAGCCCTGCTAACAAGAAATGATGGGAGGTACTCTTTGTTTTGGAACTCAACCAATTATTATCAATAGGAAATCCGAATAAAAAAGGAGGACACTTATTTGTTGGAATTGAATGAATTCCTCTAATTGCTGGCTCATGAGTAATATTTTTATAATGAATGTAGTCTTTAAGAAAGATAGAAAACATAATGTCTAGGTCATTGCATGACAAATACTCCTTGTAAGAATAAGAGGAGCCTAATTAGCATAAGGTGATATGAAAGTCTCATTATTTAGGAATTAAACAACTTCAGATTAGCACGAAATGAAACCAAGATGAATGATTGCTGTCGTAGATGGAAGTAAGTAGATTTAGAGTTTCAATGGTGTTTAAATTTGTTTGATTGAATTAATATACTAGGTTGTTTTGCGAGATATGTTAATTTCATCATCAATGTATCAAAATGTGTGCTTAGAACCAAAAGAGGGCCCCTGCTAATTAGAAATGATGGGAGGTATTCTTTATTTTGGAACTCAACCAATTATTATGAATAAGAAATGCAAATCAAGATGGAGGACTCCATTGTTTCTTGGAATTGAATCAATTCATGTTATAAATATTTCATGGGTATTGTTTTTATACAAAATACAGTCGTCAATAAAGACCAAAAAGATAATTTCATGGTCATTGCATGAACAATACACCTTGTAAGGACGAGAGGAGCCTAATTAGCTTGAGGTGATATGAAAGTCTCATTATTTAGGGATTAAACAAATTCTTATTATCGAAAAATGCAAACCACGAAGAATGACTCCTTTCACCGATGGAAGTAACTAGATTTTGAGTTTCAATGGAGTTTGAATTTGTTTGATTTCACTAATATACTAGGTTGTTTAGCCACATTTGTCATTTTCATCATCAATGTATCAAAATGTGTGCTTGGAAACAAAAGAGGAGCCCTGCTAACAAGAAATGATGGGAGGTACTCTTTATTTTGGTACTCAACCAATTATTATCAATAAGAAATGTGAATCAAGATGGAGGACTCTTGTTTGTTGGAATTGAATCAATTCCTCTGATTGATGGTTCATGGGCAATATTTTTTATAATGAATATAGTCGTTAATAAAGATAGAAAACATAATGTCAAGGTCATTGCATTAGAAATACTCGTTGTAACCATAAGAGTAGCCTAATTAGCATGAGGTGATATGAATGTCTCATTATATAGGAATTAAATAACATCACATTAGTAAGAAATGCAATCCAAGAAGAACGCCTGCTTTCACCCATGGTAGTTAGTAGATTTTGAGTTTTAATGGAGTTTAAATTTGTTTGATTTAATTAATATACTATGTTGTTTTGCCACATTTGTCATTTTCATCATCAATGTATCAAAATGTGTGCTTGGAACCAAAAGAGGGGCCCTGCTAATTAGAAATGATGGGAGGTATTCTTTATTTTGGAACTCAACCAATTATTATGAATAAGAAATGCAAATCAAGATGGAGGACTCCATTGTTTCTTGGAATTGAATGAATTCATGTTATAAATATATCATGGGTATTGTTTTTATACAAAATATAGTCGTCAATAAAGACCAAAAAGATAATTTCATGGTCATTGCTTGAACAATAGACCTTATAACGACGAGAGGAGCCAAATTAGCTTGAGGTGATTTGTAAGTCTCATTATTTAGGGATTAAACAACTTCACATTATCAAGAAATGCAAACCAAGAAGACTGACTCCTTTCACCGATGGAAGTAACTAGATTTAGAGTTTCAATGCGGTTTGAATTTGTTTGATTTCATTAATATATTAGGTTGTTTAGCCACATTTGTCATTTTCATCATCAATGTACCAAAATGTGTGCTTGGAAACAAAAGAGGAGTCCTACTAACAAGAAATGATGGGAGGTACTCTTTATTTTGGTACTCAAACCAATTATTATCAATAAGAAATGCGAATCAAGATGGAGGACTCTTTGTTTGTTGGAATTGAATCAATTTTTCTGATTAATGGTTCATGGGCAATATTTTTATAATGAATATAGTCGTTAATAAAGATAGAAAACATAATGTCAAGGTCATTGTATTAAAAATACTCCTCGTAACTATAAGAGGAGCCAAATTAGCATGAGGTGATATGAAAGTCTCATTATATAGGAATTAAATAACATCACATTAGCAAGAAATGCAATCCAAGAAGAACGCTTGCTTTCGCCCATGGTAGTTTGTAGATTTTGAGTTTCAATGGAGTTTAAATTTGTTTGATTTAATTAATATACTAGGTTATTTTGCTACATTTGTCATTTTCATCATCAATGTATTAAAATGTGTTCTTGGAATCAAAAGAGGGGCCTTGCTAACAAGAAATGATGGGAGGTGCCCTTTATTTTGGAACTCAACCAATTATTATCATTAAGAAATGCGAATCAAGATGGAGGACTCTTATATGTTGGAATTGAATCAATTCCTCTAATTGCTGGCTCATGGGTAATATTTTTATAATGAAATATAGTCATTAAGAATGATAGAAAACATAATGTCAAGGTCATTGCATGAAAGATACTCCTTGTAACAATAACAGGAACCTAATTAGCAGGAGGTGATATGAAAGTCTCATTGTATAGGAGTTGAATAACTTCACATTAGCAAGAAATGGAAACGAAGAAGAATGCCTGCTTTCACCCATGGAAGTAAGTAGATTTAGAGTTTCAATAGAGTTTTAATTTGTTTGATTTAATTAATATACTAGGTTGCTTAGCCACATTTGTCATTTTCATTATCAATGTATCAAAATGTATGCTTGCAATCAAAAGAGGAGCCCTGCTAACAAGAAATGGTGGGAGGTACTCTTGGTTTTGGAACTCAACCAATTCTTATCAATAAGAAATGTGAATCAAGAAGGAGGACTCTTATTTGTTGGAATTGAATCAATTCCTCTAATTGCTGGCTCATGGGTAATATTTTTTATAATGAATATAGTCATTAAGAATGATAGAAAACATAATGTCAAGGTCATTGCATGAAAAATACTCCTTGTAACCATCAGAGGAGCCTAATTAGCATAAGGTGATACGAAAGTCTCATTATATAGGAATTAAATAACATCACAATAGCAAGAAATGCAATCCAAGAAGAACACCTGCTTTCACCCATGGTAGTTAGTAGATTTTGAGTTTCAATGGAGTTTAAATTTGTTTGAGTTAATTAATATACTAGTTTGTTTTGCCACATTTGTGATTTTCATCATCAATGTATCAAACTGTGTTCTTGGAATCAAAAGAGGAGCCCTGCTAACAAGAAATGATGGAAGGTGCTCTTTATTTTGGAACTCAACCAATTATTATCATTAAGAAATGCGAATCATGATCGAGGACTCTTATTTGTTGGAATTGAATCAATTCCTCTAATTGCTGGCTCATGGGTAATATTTTTATAATGAATATAGCCGTTAAGAATGATAGAAAACATAATGTCAAGGTCATTGCATGAAAAATACTCCTTGTAACAATAACAGGAGCCTAATTAGCATGAGGTGATATGAAAGTCTCATTATATACGAATTGAATAACTTCACATTAGCAAGAAATGGAAATGAAGAAGAATGCCTGCTTTCACCCATGAAAGTAAGTAGATTTAGAGTTTCAATAGAGTTTAAATTTGTTTGATTTAATTAATATACTAGGTCATTTAGCCACATTTGTCATTTTCATCATCAATGTATCAAAATGTATGCTTGCAATCAAAAGAGGAGCCCTGCTAACAAGAAATGATGGGAGGTACTTTTGTTTTGGAACTCAACCAATTCTTATCAATAAGAAATGTGAATCAAGAAGGAGGACTCTTATTTGTTGGAATTGAATCAATTCCTCTAATTGCTGGCTCATGGGTAATATTTTTATAATGAATATAGTCGTGAAGAATTATAGAAAACATAATGTCAAGGTCATTGCATGAAAAAATACTCCTTGTAACCATAAGAGGAGCCTAATTAGCATAAGGTGATATGAAAGTCTCATTATATAGGAATTGAATAACTTCACATTAGCAAGAAATGGAACCCAAGAAGAATGCCTGCTTTCACCCATGGAAGTAAGTAGATTTAGAGTTTCAATAGAGTTTAAATTTGTTTGATTTAATTAATATACTAGGTTGTTTAGCCACATTTGTCATTTTCATCATCAATGTATCAAAACGTTTGCTTGGAATCAAAAGCGGAGCCCTACTAATTAGAAATGATGGGAGGTATTCTTTATTTTGGAAGCCAACCAATTATTATGAAAAAGAAGTAGAAATCAAGATGGAGGACTCCATTGTTTCTTGGAATTGAATCAATTCATGTTATAAATGTTTGATGGGTATTGTTTTTACACAAAATACAGTCGTCAATAAAGACCAAAAAGATAATTTCATGGTCATTGCATGAACAATAGACCTTGTAAGGACGAGAGGAGCCAAATTAGCTTGAGGTGATTTGAAAGTCTCATTATTTAGGGATTAAACAACTTCAGATTATCAAGAAATGCAAATCAAGAAGAATGACTCCCTTCACCGATGGAAGTAACTAGATTTAGAGTTTCAATCGAGTTTGAATTTGTTTGATTTCATTAATATACTAGGTTGTTTAGCCACATTTGTCATTTTTATCATCAATGTATCAAAATGTGTGCTTGGAAACAAAAGAGGAGCCCTACTAACAAGAAATGATGGGAGGTACTCTTTATTTTTGTACTCAACCAATTATTATCAATAAGAAATGCGAATCAAAATGGAGGACACTTGTTTGTTGGAATTGAATCAATTCCTCTAATTGATGATTCATGGGCAATATTTTTATAATGAATATAGTCGTTAATTAAGATAGAAAACATAATGTCAAGGTCATTGCATTAAAAATACTCGTTGTAACGATAAGAGGAGCCTAATTAGCTTGAGCTGATGTGAAAGTCTCATTATATAGGAATTAAATAACATCACATTAGCAAGAAATGCAATCGAAGAAGAACGCTTGCTTTCACCCATGGTAGTTAGTAGATTTTGAGTTTCAATGGAGTTTAAATTTGTTTGATTTAATTAATATACTAGATTGTTTTGCCGCATTTGTCATTTTCATCATCAATGTATCAAACTGTGTTCTTGGAATCAAAAGAGGATCCCTGCTAATAAGAAATGATGGAAGGTGCTCTTTATTTTGGAACTCAACCAATTATTATCATTAAGAAATGCGAATCAAGATGGAGGACACTTGTTTGTTGGAATTGAATCAATTCCTCTAATTGATGATTCATGGGCAATATTTTTATAATGAATATAGTCGTTAATTAAGATAGAAAACATAATGTCAAGGTCATTGCATTAAAAATACTCGTTGTAACTATAAGAGGAGCCTAATTAGCATGAGGTGATAGGAAAGTCTCATTATATAGGAATTAAATAACATCACATTAGCAAGAAATGCAATCCAAGAAGAACACCTGCTTTCACCCATGGTAGTTAGTAGATTTTGAGTTTCAATGGAGTTTAAATTTGTTTGAGTTAATTAATATACTAGTTTGTTTTGCCACATTTGTGATTTTCATCATCAATGTATCAAACTGCGTTCTTGGAATCAAAAGAGGAGCCCTGCTAACAAGAAATGATGGAAGGTGCTCTTTATTTTGGAACTCAACCAATTATTATCATTAAGAAATGCGAATCAAGATCGAGGACTCTTATTTGTTGGAATTGAATCAATTCATCTAATTGCTGGCTCATGGGTAATATTTTTATAATGAATATAGCCGTTAAGAATGATAGAAAACATAATGTCAAGGTCATTGCATGAAAAATACTCCTTGTAACAATAACAGGAGCCTCATTAGCATGAGGTGATATAAAAGTCTCATTATATACGAATTGAATAACTTCACATTAGCAAGAAATGGAAATGAAGAAGAATGCTTGCTTTCACCCATGAAAGTAAGTAGATTTAGAGTTTCAATAGAGTTTAAATTTGTTTGATTTCATTAATATACTAGGTTGTTTAGCCACATTTGTCATTTTCATCATCAATGTATCAAAATGTGTGCTTGGAAACAAAAGAGGAGTCCTACTAACAAGAAATGATGGGAGGTACTCTTTATTTTGGTACTCAACCAATTATTATCAGTAAGAAATACGAATCAAGATGGAGGACTCTTGTTTGTTGGAATTGAATCAATTTTTCTGATTAATGGTTCATGGGCAATATTTTTATAATGAATATAGTCGTTAATAAAGATAGAAAACATAATGTCAAGGTCATTGTATTAAAAATACTCCTCGTAACTATAAGAGGAGCCAAATTAGCATGAGGTGATATGAAAGTCTCATTATATAGGAATTAAATAACATCACATTAGCAAGAAATGCAATCCAAGAAGAACGCTTGCTTTCGCCCATGGTAGTTTGTAGATTTTGAGTTTCAATGGAGTTTAAATTTGTTTGATTTAATTAATATACTAGGTTATTTTGCTACATTTGTCATTTTCATCATCAATGTATTAAAATGTGTTCTTGGAATCAAAAGAGGGGCCTTGCTAACAAGAAATGATGGGAGGTGCCCTTTATTTTGGCCCAAACTCAACCAATTATTATCATTAAGAAATGCGAATCAAGATGGAGGACTCTTATATGTTGGAATTGAATCAATTCCTCTAATTGCTGGCTCATGGGTAATATTTTTATAATGAACATAGTCATTAAGAATGATAGAAAACATAATGTCAAGGTCATTGCATGAAAGATACTCCTTGTAACAATAACAGGAACCTAATTAGCACGAGGTGATATGAAAGTCTCATTGTATAGGAGTTGAATAACTTCACATTAGCAAGAAATGGAAACCAAGAAGAATGCCTGCTTTCACCCATGGAAGTAAGTAGATTTAGAGTTTCAATAGAGTTTTTAATTTGTTTTTGATTTCATTAATATACTAGGTTGTTTTAGCCACATTTGTCATTTTCATCATCAATGTATCAAAATGTGTGCTTGGAAACAAAAGAGGAGTCCTACTAACAAGAAATGATGGGAGGTACTCTTTATTTTGGTACTCAACCAATGATTATCAATAAGAAATGCGAATCAAGATGGAGGACTCTTGTTTGTTGGAATTGAATCAATTTTTCTGATTAATGGTTCATGGGCAATATTTTTATAATGAATATAGTCGTTAATAAAGATAGAAAACATAATGTCAAGGTCATTGTTAAAAAATACTCCTCGTAACTATAAGAGGAGCCAAATTAGCATGAGGTGATATGAAAGTCTCATTATATAGGAATTAAAATAAACATCACATTAGCAAGAAATGCAATCCAAGAAGAACCCGCTTGCTTTCGCCCATGGTAGTTTGTAGATTTTGAGTTTCAATGGAGTTTAAATTTGTTTTGATTTAATTAATATACTAGGTTATTTTGCTACATTTGTCATTTTTCATCATCAATGTATTAAAATGTGTTCTTGGAATCAAAAGAGGGGCCTTGCTAACAAGAAATGATGGGAGGTGCCCTTTATTTTGGAACTCAACCAATTATTATCATTAAGAAATGCGAATCAAGATGGAGGACTCTTATATGATGGAATTGAATCAATTCCTCTAATTGCTGGCTCATGGGTATTATTTTTATATAATGAATATAGTCATTAAGAATGATAGAAAACATAATGTCAAAGGTCATTGCATGAAAAATACTCCTTGTAACAAATAACAGGAACCTAATTAGCACGAGGTGATATGAAAGTCTCATTATATAGGAGTTGAATAACTTCACATTAGCAAGAAATGGAAACCAAGAAGAATGAACCCTGCTTTCACCCATGGAAGTAAGTAGATTTAGAGTTTCAATAGAGTTTTAATTTGTTTGATTTCATTAATATACTAGGTTGTTTAGCCACATTTGTCATTTTTCATCATCAATGTATCAAAATGTGTGTGCTTGGAAAACAAAAGAGGAGTCCTACTAACGAAGAAATGATGGGAGGTACTCTTTATTTTGGTACTCAACCAATTATTATCTATAAGAAATGCGAATCAAGATGGAGGACTCTTGTTTGTTGGAATTGAATCAATTTTTCTGATTAATGGTTCATGGGCAATATTTTTATAATGAATATAGTCGTTAATAAAGATAGAAAACATAATGTCAAGGTCATTGTATTAAAAAATACTCCTTGTAACTATAAGAGGAGCCCTAAATTAGCATGAGGTGATATGAAAGTCTCATTATATAGGAATTAAATAACATCACATTAGCAAGAAATGCAATCCAAGAAGAACGCTTGCTTTCACGCCCATGGTAGTTTGTAGATTTTGAGTTTCAATGGAGTTTAAATTTGTTTGATTTAATTAATATACTAGGTTATTTTGCTACATTTGTCATTTTCATCATCAATGTATCAAAATGTGTTCTTGGAATCAAAAGAGGAGCCTTGCTAACAAGAAATGATGGGAGGTGCCCTTTATTTTGGAACTCAACCAATTATTATCATTAAGAAATGCGAATCAAGATGGAGGACTCTTATATGTTGGAAATTGAATCAATTCCTCTAATTGCTGGCTCATGGGTAATATTTTTATAATGAATATAGTCATTAAGAATGATAGAAAACATAATGTCAAGGTCATTGCATGAAAAAAATACTCCTTGTAACAATAAACAGGAACCTAATTAGCATGAGGTGATATGAAAGTCTCATTATATAGGAATTGAAATAACTTGACATTAGCAAGAAATGGAAACCAAGAAGAATGCCTGCTTTCACCCATGGAAGTAAGTAGATTTAGAGTTTCAATAGAGTTTAAATTTGTTTGATTTAATTAATATACTAGGTTGTTTAGCCACATTTGTCATTTTCATCATCAATGTATCAAAATGTATGCTTGGAATCAAAAGAGGAGCCCTGCTAACAAGAAATGATGGGAGGTACTCTTTGTTTTGGAACTCAACCAATTATTATCAATAAGAAATGTGAATCAAGAAGGAGGACTCTTATTTGTTGGAATTGAATGAATTCCTCTAATTGCTGGCTCATGGGTAATATTTTTATAATTACTATAGTCGTTAAGAAAGATAGAAAACATAAATGTCAAGGTCATTGCATGAAAAAATACTCCTTGTAACCATAAGAGGAGCCTAATTAGCATGAGGTGATATGAAAGTCTCATTATATAGGAATTGAATAACTTCACATTAGCAAGAAATGGAACCAAAGAAGAATGCCTTGCTTTCACCCATGGAAGTAAGTAGATTTAGAGTTTCAATAGAGTTTAAATTTGTTTGATTTTAATTAATATACTAGGTTGTTTAGCCACATTTGTCATTTTCATCATTAATGTATCAAAAAATGTTTGCTTGGAATCCAAAAGAGGAGCCTTGCTAAATTAGAAATGATGGGAGGTATTCTTTATTTTGGAACTCAACCAATTATTATGAAAAAGAAGATGCAAATCAAGATGGAGGACTCCATTGTTTCTTGGAATTGAATCAATTCATGTTATTAAATGTTTCATGGGTATTGTTTTTACACACAAAATATAGTCGTTAATAAAGACCAAAAAGATAAATTCATGGTCATTGCATGAACAATAGACCTTGTAAGGACGAGAGGAGCCAAATTAGCTTGAGGTGTGATTTGAAAGTCTCATTATTTTAGGGATTAAACAACTTCACATTATCAAGAAATGCAAACCAAGAAGAATGACTCCTTTCACCGATGGAAGTAACTAGATTTAGAGTTTCAATCGAGTTTGAATTTGTTTGATTTCATTAATATACTAGGTTGTTTAGCCACATTTGTCATTTTTATCATCAATGTATCAAAATGTGTGCTTGGAAACAAAAGAGGAGCTCTGCTAACAAGAAATGATGGGAGGTACTCTTTATTTTTGTACTCAACCAATTATTATCAAATAAGAAATGCGAATCAAGATGGAGGACTCTTGTTTGTTGGAATTGAATCAATTCCTCTGATTGATGATTCATGGGCAATATTTTTTATAATGAATATAGTCGTTAATTAAGATAGAAAACATAATGTCAAGGTCATTGCATTAAAAATACTCGTTGTAACTATAAGAGGAGCCTAATTAGCATGAGGTGACATGAAAGTCTCATTATATAGGAATTAAATAACATCACATTAGCAAGAAATGCAATCCAAGAAGAACGCCTGCTTTCACCCCATGGTAGTTAGTAGATTTTGAGTTTCAATGGAGTTTAAATTTGTTTGATTTAATTAATATACTAGTTTGTTTTTGCCACATTTGTGATTTTTCATCATCAATGTATCAAACTGCGTTCTTGGAATCAAAAGAGGAGCCCTGCTAACAAGAAATGATGGAAGGTGCTCTTTATTTTTTGGAACTCAACCAATTATTATCATTAAGAAATGCGAATCAAGATGGAGGGACTCTTATTTGTTGGAATTGAATCAATTTCTCTAATTGCTGGCTCATGGGTAATATTTTTTATAATGAATATAGTCGTTAAGAATGATAGAAAACATAATGTCAAGGTCATTGCATGAAAAAATACTCCTTGTAACAATAACAGGAGCCTAATTAGCATGAGGTGATATGAAAGTCTCATTATATACGGAATTGAATAACTTCACATTAGCAAGAAATGGAAATGAAGAAGAATGCCTGCTTTCACCCCCATGAAAGTAAGTAGATTTAGAGTTTCAATAGAGTTTAAATTTGTTTGATTTCATTAATATACTAGGTTGTTTAGCCACATTTGTCATTTTCATCATCAATGTATCAAAATGTGTGCTTGGAAACAAAAGAGGAGCCCTGCTAACAAGAAATGATGGGAGGTACTCTTTTTTTTGGTAACTCAAACCAATTATTATCAATAAGAAATGCGAAATCAAGATGGAGGACTCTTGTTTGTTGGAATTGAATCAATTTTTCTAATTAATGGTTCATGGGCAATATTTTTATAATGAATATAGTCGTTAATAAAGATAGAAAAAGATAATGTCAAGGTCATTGCATGAAAAATACTCCTTGTAACAATAAGAGGAGCCAAATTAGCATGAGGTGATATGAAAGTCTCATTATTTAGGAATTAAATAAAGCAACTTCACATTAGCAAGAAATGCAAACCAAGAAGAATGACGCTTGCTTTCGCCCATGGTAGTTTGTAGATTTTGAGTTTTCAATGGAGTTTAAATTTGTTTTGATTTAATTAATATACTAGGTTGTTTTGCCACATTTGTCAATTTCATCATCAATGTATTAAAATGTGTGCTTGGAATCAAAAGAGGGGCCTTGCTAACAAGAAATGATGGGAGGTATTCTTTATTTTGGAACTCAACCAATTATTATCAATAAGAAATGCGAATCAAGATGGAGGACTCTTATAACGTTGGAATTGAATCAATTTCCTCTAATTGATGGCTTCATGGGTAATATTTTTATAATGAATATAGTCATTAAGAAAGATAGAAAACATAATGTCAAGGTCATTGCATGAAAGATACTCCTTTGTAACAATAACAGGAGCCTAATTAGCATGAGGTGATATGAAAGTCTCATTATATAGGAGTTAAATAACTTCACATTAGCAAGAAATGGAAACCAAAGAAGAATTGCCTGCTTTCACCCATGGTAGTAAGTAGATTTTGAGTTTCAATGGAGTTTTAATTTGTTTGATTTAATTAATATACTAGGTTGCTTAGCCACATTTGTCATTTTCATCATCAATGTATCAAAATGTGTGCTTGCAATCAAAAGAGGAGCCTTGCTAACAAGAAAATGATGGGAGGTACTCTTGGTTTTGGAACTCAACCAATTATTATCAATAAGAAATGTGAATCAAGATGGAGGACTCTTATTTGTTGGAATTGAATCAATTCCTCTAATTGCTGGCTCATGGGTAATATTTTTATAATGAATATAGTCGTTAAGAATGATAGAAAACATAATGTCAAGGTCCATTGCATGAAAAATACTCCTTGTAACAATAAGAGGAGCCTAATTAGCATGAGGTGATATGAAAGTCTCATTATAAGGAATTGAATAACTTCACATTAGCAAGAAATGGAAACCAAGAAGAATGCCTTGCTTTCACCCATGGGAAAGTAAGTAGATTTAGAGTTTTCAATGGAGTTTAAATTTGTTTGATTTAATTAAATATACTAGGTTGTTTTAGCCACATTTGTCATTTTCATCATTAATGTATCAAAATGTGTGCTTGGAATCAAAAGAGGAGCCTGCTAACAAGAAATGATGGGAGGTACTCTTTATTTTGGAACTCAACCAATTATTATCAATAAAGAATGTGCGAATCAAGAAGGAGGACTCTTGTTTATTGGAATTGAATCAATTCCTCTAATTGATTGGCTCATGGGTAATATTTTTATAATGAATGTAGTCGTTAATAAAGATAGAAAAAAGATAATTTCATGGTCCACATTGCATGAACAATAGACCCTATTGTAAGGATAAGAGGAGCCATATAAGCTTGAGGTGATATGAAAAGTTCTCATTATTTAGGAAATTAAATCCAACTTCAGATTATCAAGAAATGCAAATCAAGAGAATGAATTATACCTTTCACCGATGGAATGTAACTAGATTTAGAGTTTCAATGGAGTTTAAAATTTCTGTTTGATTTCATTAATATACTAGGTTGTTTTTGCCACATTTGTCATTTTTATCATCAATGTATCAAAATGTGTGCTTGGAAACAAAAGAGGAGCTCTGCTAACAAGAAATGATGGGAGGTACTCTTTATTTTGGTACTCAACCAATTATTTATCAATAAGAAATGCGAATCAAGATGGAGGACACTTGTTTGTTGGAATTGAATCAATTCCTCTAATTGATGATACATGGGTATTATTTTTATAATGAATATAGTCGTTAATTAAGATAGAAAACATAATGTCAAGGTCATTGCATGAACAAATACTCATTGTAAACTATTTAGAGGAGCCTAATTAGCCATGAGGTGATAATGAAAGTCTCATTATTTATAGGAATTAAATAACTTCACAATAGAAAGAAATGCAAACCAAGAAGAGATGCCTGCTTTCACCCGTGGCTAAGTAGCAGTAGATTTGGAGTTTCAAATGGAGTTTAAATTTGTTTGATTTAATTAATATACTAGGTTGTTTTAGCCCACATTTGTCATTTTCATCATCAATGTATCAAACTGTGTGTCCTTGGAATCAAAGAGGAGCCCTGCCTAACAAGAAATGATTGGAACCGGTACTCGTTATTTTGGAACTCAACCAATTATTATCATTAAGAAATGCGAATCAAGAAGGAGGACTCTTTATTTGTTGGAAATTGAATCAATTCCTTCATAATTGCTGGCTCATGAGGGTAATATTTTTATATAATGAATATAGTCGTTATAGAACAGATAGAAAAAACATAATGTCAAGGGTCATTGCATGAAAAATACTCCTTGTAACAATAACAGGAGCTGTCAGTAGCATGAGTTGATATGAAAGTCTCATTATATTACGAATTGAATACAACTTCACATTTAGCACGAAATGGAACCAAGATGAATGATTGCTTTTGCGGGGGTGGGTAGATGGAAAGTAAGTAGAATTTAGAGTTTCAATGGTGTTCTAAATTTGTTTGATTGA
>JBAPLH010001928.1:0-24707 GCA_037897445.1 Ceriops zippeliana | reverse complement strand
TTTAATATACTATGTAATTTAGTCATAAATTAATCTCATGATCATTATGTCAAAAGGTGTGTTTGGAACCAAAAGACAAGTCTTCCAAACTAGAAATGTTCTGAGGGATTTCTTTAATTTTGAAATTGAACCAATAACATCAATAAGAAATCCCAATGAAGATCATGAACACCATTGTTATGATGGTATTGAAGTGAATTGTATAGATTATGGACATTTGTCTCTTGATGAATAGAGATTGTTATTAAGGATTGTGGAATATAATTTTCTTAGGTTATTGTAAGAAAAATAGTACTTGTAACAACAAAAGGAGCTTGTTAAGCATTAAGGTAGACAAAAGGACTAATTTAATTAGGAATAAACCACTTCACATTAGTAACGAAAAGCAAATTAAAGATGAATACTACTTTTGATGGAACTAAACAAATTTATAAAATAGTGCATGGAGCTTATTTGTTTTAAATTAATTCAATATAATTTAGACATAATGTTAATCTCAGATCATCATGGTCAAGTTTTGTTGGAACCAAAAGGCAAGAAAGGAACTAGAAATGATTCTGATGGAATTTCTTTATTTTGAAATTCAATCCAATTACAATCAATAAATATAATTGAAGACCCACAATCCCCATTGTTTGATTGTAATCTGAATGATAGATAGGATTTTCATTATGATATAGAGTTGTTCATAAGAGAAAAAGATAATTTCAGTTATTGCAATAAAAATAGCTTGTAACAATAAAGGAGCTTGTTTAGCAATAAAGAATACAAGGACTCATAGTTAAGGAAATAAACCCTTCACATTAGTACGAAAAAGCAAATTAAATGAATGACTTGAATGGATGTTGTGAATAAACCAAAACACAATTTAATATTTAAATAGTGCAAATGAATAGAGTTTTTTAAATAAGGACATTATTTAATTTAGTCATAAATTAATCTCATGATGATATTAAGTCAATGTTTGGAACCATAAACAAGTCTATGTAATGTAACTGAGGGATTCTTTATTTTGAAATTGGAACAATAAGACATGAATAAGAAATCCTAATGAAGATCTCATTTGTTTGATTGTATTGAAGAATTTATAGATGATGTGGACATTTTCTCTTGATGAATCAGTTGTTATTAAGTAACAAAAGATAATTTCAAATGTAAGATGAATGAACTTGATAACAACAAAAGTTTGCTTATGATTAGAACTGAAACAAAAAGGAACTCATTATTCAAATAGTTCACATTAGTAATAAGCAAATTTGTTTTGTTTTGGTGATTGAACTATATTATTTATATTTAAATAGTGCATGAAATATTTGGTTTAATTCTATGTACTATTGGTAGTCATTTTTTAAAGCTGATCAAAAAGGTGTTATTTGGAACCAAAAGGCAAGTCTTACAAACTAGAAATGTTCTGATGGGATTCATTATTTTGGAATTAGATTATTAAAACCAATTAAACATTCAATAAGAAATCCTAATGAAGATCATGAACACCATTGTTTGATTGTATTGAATGAATTGTATAGATATTGGACATTTTCTTCTTGATGAAATAGAGTTGTTAATAAGGAGACAAAAGATAATTTTTCAGGTTATTGCAATAAAAATAGTGCTTGTAACAACAAAAGGAGCTTGTTTAGCATAACGTGAAAAAACAAGACTCATTATTTTAGGAAATATAAACCACTTCACATTAGTACGAAGAAAAGCAAATTAAGATGAATGACTACTTTGGGTGATTGAACTAAAAACACATTTATATTTTTAAATAGTGCATGGACAATATTTGTTTTAATTAAATATAACTATGTTAATTTAGTCATAAATGTTAATCTCATGATCATTATGTCAAAAGGTTTGTTTGGAACCAAAAGGACAAGAAAGAAAGAAAAACAAAGAAAAAAAAATCCAAACTAGAAATGTTTCTGAGGGATTCTTTATTTTGAAATTCAACCAATTAACATCAATAAGAAACCCTAATGAAGATCATGAACCCCATTGTTTGATTGTATTGAATGAATTGTATAGATATGGACATTTTCTTCTGTGATGAATAGAGTTGTTAATAAGGAGACAAAAGATAATTTCATGGTTATTGCAATAAAAATAGTACTTGTAACAACAAAAGGAAGCTTGTTAGCAATAAAGTGAATAGAAGGACTCATTATTTAGGAAATAAACCACTTCACATTAGTACGAAAATGCAAACTAAGATGAATGAGTCCTTTGGGGTGATGAAACTAAACACATTTAAATTTTTAATAGTGCATCGGACATATTTGTTTTTAATTAATATACTATGTAATTTAGTCCATAAAAATTTAATCTCATAATCATTGTGTCAAAAAGTGTGTTTGGGTCCAAAAGAGAAGTGCTTCCAAACCAGAAATGTTCAGAGGGATTGTTTATTTTGGAATTCAACCTAATTAACATCAATAGGAAACCCTAAATGAAGATCATGATCCCCATTGTTGGATTGTATTGAATGAATTGTATAGACATGGACATTTTCTTCTTGATGAATAGAGAGTTGTTAATAAGGAGAAAAAAATGATAACTTTCATGGTTTATTGCAATGAAAAATAGTGCTTGTAACAACAAAAGGAGCATGTTAGCAATAAGTGAATAGAAGGACTCATTATTTAGGAAATAAACCACTTCACATTAGTACGAAATGCAAATTAAGATGAATGACTCCTTTGGGTGATTGAACTAAACACATTTATATTTTAATATAGTGCATGGACATATTTGTTTTAATTAATATACTATGTAATTTAGTCATAAATGTTAATCTCATGATCATTATGTCAAAAGGTGTGTTTGGAACCAAAAGACAAGTGTTCCAAACCAGAAATGTTCTGAGGGATTCTTTATTTTGGAAATTCAACCAATTAACATCAATAAGAAACCCCAATGAAGATCATGAACCCCCATTGATTTGATTGTATTGAATGAATTGTATAGACATGGACATTTTTCTTCTTGATGAATAGAGTTGTTAATAAGGAGACAAAAAGATAATTTCATGGTTATTGCAATAAAAAATAGTGCTTGTAACAACAAAAGGAGCCTGTTAGCAATAAGTGAATAGAAAGACTCATTATTTTAGGAAATATGCCACTTCACATTAGTACGAAATGCAAATTAAGATGAATGACTCCTTTGGGTGATTGAACTAAACACATTTTATATTTTGAAATAGTGCATGGACATATTTGTTTTAATTAATATACTATGTAATTTAGTCATAAATGTTAATCTCATGATCATTATGTCAAAAGGTTTGTTTGGAACCAAAAGACAAGTCTTCCAAACTAGAAATGTTCTGAGGGATTCTTTATTTTGAAATTCAACCAATTTAACATCAATAAGAAACCCTAATGAAGATCATGAACCCCATTGTTTTGATTGTATTGAATGAATTGTATAGATATGGACATTTTTCTTCTTGATGAATAGAGTTGTTAATAAGGAGACAAAAGATAATTTTCATGGTTATTGCAATAAAAAAATAGTGCTTGTAACAACAAAAGGAGCATGTTAGCAATAAGTGAATAGAAAGACTCATTATTTAGGAAATATGCCACTTCACATTAGTACGAAAAAGCAAATTAAGATGAATGACTCCTTTGGGTGATTGAAACTAAACACATTTATATTTTAAATAGTGCATGGACATATTTGTTTTAATTAATATACTATGTAATTTAGTCATAAATGTTAATCTCATGATCATTATGTCAAAAGGTGTGTTTTGGAACCAAAAGACAAGTCTTCCAAACTAGAAATGTTTATGAGGGATTCTTTATTTTGAAATTCAACCAATTAACATCAATAAGTAACCCTAATGAAGATCATGAACCCCATTGTTTGATTGTATTGAATGAATTGTATAGATATGGACATTTTTCTTCTTGATGAATAGAGTTGTTAATAAGGAGACAAAAGATAATTTCATGGTTATTGTTAAATAAAAATAGTGCTTGTAACAACAAAAGGAGCATGTTAGCAATAAAGTGAATAGAAAGACTCATTATTTAGGAAATATGCCACTTCACATTAGTACGAATTGCAAATTAAGATGAATGACTCCTTTGGGTGATTGAACTAAACACATTTATATTTTAAATAGTGCATGGACATATTTGTTTTAATTAATATACTAATGTAATTTAGTCATAAATGTTAATCTCATGATCATCATGTCAAAAGGTTTGTTTGGAACCAAAAGATCAAGTCTTCCAAACTAGAAATGTTCTGATGGATTCTTTATTTTGAAAATTCAACCAATTAACATCAATAAGTAACCCTAATGAAGATCATGAACCCCATTGTTTGATTGTATTGAATGAATTGTATAGATATGGACATTTTCTTCTTGATGAATAATAGTTGTGTTAATATGGAGACAAAAGATAATTGATGGTTATTGCAATAAAAAATAGTGCTTTGTAACAACAAAAGGAGCATGTTAGCAATAAGTGAAAAGAAAGACTCATTATTTATGAAATATGCCACATCACATTAGTACGAAATGCAAATTAAGATGAATGACTCCTTTGGGTGATTGAACTAAACACATTTATATTTTAAATAGTGCATGGACATATTTGTTTTAATTAATATATTATGAAATTTAGTCATAAATATTAATCTCATGATCATTATGTCAAAAGGTGTGTTTGGAACCAAAAGACAAGTCTTCCAAACTAGAAATGTTCTGAGGGATTCTTTATTTTGAAGTTCAACCAATTAACATCAATAAGAAATCCTAATGAAGATCATGAACACCATTGTTTGATTGTATTGAATGAATTGTATAGATATGGACATTTTCTTCTTGATGAATAGAGTTGTTATTAAGGAGACAAAAGATAATTTCATGGTTATTGTAAGAAAAATAGTACTTGTAACAACAAAAGGAGCTTGTTTAGCATAAAAGTGAATAGAAGGACTCATTATTTAGGAAATAAAACCACTTCACATTAGTACGAAAAGCAAACTAAGATGAATGAGTCCTTTGGGTGATGATGAAAATAAACACATTTAAATTTTTCAATATTGCATCGACATGTTTGTTTTAATTAATACACTATGTAATTTAGTCATAAATGTTAATCTCAAGATCATTATGTCAAAAGGTGTGTTTGGAACCAAAAGACAAGTCTTCCAAACTAGAAATGTTACGAACGATTCTTTATTTTGAAATTCAACCAATTAACATCAATAAGAAACCCTAATGAAGATCATGAACCCCATTGTTTGGTTGTATTGAATGAATTGTATAGATATTGACATTTTCTTCTTGATGAATATAGTTGTTAATAAGGAGACAAAAGATAATTTCATGGTTATTGCAATAAAAATAGTACTTGTAACAAACAAAAGGCAGCTTGTTTAGCATAAAGTGAATAGAAAGACTCATTATTTAGGAAAATAAACCACTTCACATTAGTACGAAAAGCAGACTAAGATGAATGAGTCCTTTGGGTGTTGAAACTAAACACATTTAAATTTTCAATATTGCATCGACATGTTTGTTTTAATTAATATACTATGTAATTTAGTTATAAATGTTAATCTCATAATCATTGTGTCAAAAAGTGTGTTTGGGTCCAAAAGAGAAGTGCTTCCAAACCAGGAGTATGTTCTGAGGGATTGTTTATTTTGGAATTCAACCTATTAACATCAATAGGAAACCCTAATGAAGATCATGATCCCCATTGTTGGATTGTATTGAATGAATTGTATAGACATGGACATTTTTTTCTTGATGAATAGAGTTGTTAATAAGGAGAAAAAAAAAGACTTTTCATGGTTATTGCAATGAAAAATAGTGCTTGTAACAACAAAAGGAGCCTGTTAGTAATAAGTGAATAAAGAGACTGATTATTTAGGAAATATGCCACTTCACAATAGTACGAAATGCAAATTAAGATGAATGACTCCTTTGGGTGATTGAACTAAACACATTTATATTTTAAATAGTGCACAGACATATTTGTTTTAATTAATATACTATGTAATTTAGTCATAAATGTTAATCTCATGATCATCATGTCAAAAGGTTTGTTTGGAACCAAAAGACAAGTCTTCCAAACTAGAAATGTTCTGATGGATTCTTTATTTTGAAATTTAACCGATTAACATCAATAAGAAATCCTAATGAAGATCATGAACCCCATTGTTTGATTGTATTGAATGAATTGTATAGATATTGACATTTTCTTCTTGATGAATAGAGTTGTTAATAAGGAGACAAAAGATAATTTCATGGTTATTGCAAGAAAAATAGTACTTGTAACAACAAAAGGAGCTTGTTTAGCATAAAGTGAATAGAAGGACTCATTATTTAGGAAATAAACCACTTCACATTAGCACGAAAAGCAAACTAAGATGAATGAGTCCTTAGGGTGATGAAACTAAACAAATTTAAATTTTCAATATTGCATCGACATGTTTGTTTTAATTAATATACTATGTAATTTACTTATAAATGTTTCGGTCCAAAAGAGAAGTATTGCAAACCAGAAATGTTTTGAGGGATTGTTTATTTTGGAATTCAACCAATTAACATCAATAGGAAACCCCAAAGAAGATCATGAACCCCATTGATTGATTGTGTTGAATGGATTGTATAGACATGGACATTTTCTTCTTGATGAATATAGTTGTTAATAAGGAGTAAAAAAGATAATTTCATGGTTATTGCAATAAAAATAGTGCTTATAACAACAAAAGGAACCTGTTAGCAATAAGTGAATAGAAAGACTCATTATTTAGGAAATATGCCACTTCACATTAGTACGAAATGCAAATTAAGATGAATGACTCCTTTGGGTGATTGAACTAAACACATTTATATTTTAAATAGTGCATGGACATATTTGTTTTAATTAATATACTATGTAATTTAGTCATAAATGTTAAACTCATGATCATTATGTCAAATGGTTTGTTTGGAACCAAAAGACAAGTCTTCCAAACTAGAAATCTTGTGAGGGATTCTTTATTTTGAAATTCAACCAATTAACATTAATAAGTAACCCTAATGAAGATCATGAACCCCATTGTTTGATTGTATTGAATGAATTGTATAGATATGGACATTTTCTTCTTGATGAATAGAGTTGTTAATAAGGAGTAAAAAAGATAATTTCATCGTTATTGCAATAAAAATAGTGCTTGTAACAACTAAAGGAGCATGTTAGCAATAAGTGAATAGAAAGACTCGTTATTTAGGAAATATGCCACTTCACATTAGTACGAAATGCAAATTAAGATGAATGACTCCTTTGGGTGATTGAACTAAACACATTTATATTTTAAATAGTGCATGGACATATTTGTTTTAATTAATATACTATGTAATTTAGTCATAAATGTTAATCTCATGATCATCATGTCAAAAGGTTTGTTTGGAACCAAAAGACAAGTCTTACAAACTAGAAATGTTTTGAGGGATTCTTTATTTTGAAATTCAAAGAATTAAAATGAATAAGTAACCCTAATGAAGATCATGAACCCCATTGTTTGATTGTATTGAATGAATTGTATAGATATGGACATTTTCTTCTTGATGAATAGAGTTGTTAATAAGGAGACAAAAGATAATTTCATGGTTATTGCAAGAAAAATAGTACTTGTAACAACAAAAGGAGCTTGTTTAGCATAAAGAGAATAGAAGGACTCATTATTTAGGAAATAAACCACTACACATTAGTACGAAAAGCAAACTAAGATGAATGAGTCCTTTGGGTGATGAAACTAAACACATTTATATTTTCAATATTGCATCGACATGTTTGTTTTAATTAATATACTATGTAATTTACTTATAAATGTTTGGGTCCAAAAGAGAAGTGTTCCAAAAGACAAGTCAAAACTGTTTTGAGGGATTGTTTATTTTGGAATTCAACCAATTAACATCAATAGGAAACCCCAAAGAAGATCATGAACCCCATTGATTGATTGTGTTGAATGAATTGTATAGACATGGACATTTTCTTCTTGATGAATAGAGTTGTTAATAAGGAGTAAAAAAGATAATTTCATGGTTATTGCAATAAAAATAGTGCTTGTAACAACAAAAGGATCCTGTTAGCAATAAGTGAATAGAAAGACTCATTATTTAGGAAATATGCCACTTCACATTAGTACGAAATGCAAATTAAGATGAATGACTCCTTTGGGTGATTGAACTAAACACATTTATATTTTAAATAGTGCATGGACATATTTGTTTTAATTAATATACTATGTAATTTAGTCATAAATGTTAATCTCATGATCATTATGTCAAAAGGTTTGTTTGGAACCAAAAGACAAGTCTTCTAAACTAGAAATGTTGTGAGGGATTCTTTATTTTGAAATTCAACCAATTAACATCAATAAGTAACCCTAATGAAGATCATGAACCCCATTGTTTGATTGTATTGAATGAATTGTATAGATATGGACATTTTCTTCTTGATGAATAGAGTTGTTAATAAGGAGACAAAAGATAATTTCATGGTTATTGCAATAAAAATAGTGCTTGTAACAACAAAAGGAGCATGTTAGCAATAAGTGAAAAGAAAGACTCATTATTTAGGAAATATGCCACATTACATTAGTACGAAATGCAAATTAAGATGAATGACTCCTTTGGGTGATTGAACTAAACACATTTATATTTTAAATAGTGCATGGACATATTTGTTTTAATTAATATATTATGTAATTTAGTCATAAATATTAATCTCATGATCATTATGTCAAAAGGTGTGTTTGGAACCAAAAGACAAGTCTTCCAAACTAGAAATGTTCTGAGGGATTCTTTATTTTGAAATTCAACCAATTAACATCAATAAGAAATCCTAATGAAGATCATGAACACCATTGTTTGATTGTATTGAATGAATTGTATAGATATGGACATTTTCTTCTTGATGAATAGAGTTGTTATTAAGGAGACAAAAGATAATTTCTAGGTTATTGTAAAAAAAATAGTACTTGTAACAACAAAAGGAGCTTCTTTAGCATAAAGTGAATAAAAGGACTCATTATTTAGGAAATAAACCACTTCACATTAGTACGAAAAGCAAACTAAGATGAATGAGTCCTTTGAGTGATGAAACTAAACACATTTAAATTTTCAATATTTCATCGACATGTTTGTTTTAATTAATATACTATGTAATTTACTTATAAATGTTTGGGTCCAAAAGAGAAGTGTTCCAAACCAGAAATATTTTGAGGGATTGTTTATTTTGGAATTCAACCAATTAACATCAATAAGAAACCCCAAAGAAGATCATGAACCCCATTGATTGATTGTGTTGAATGAATTGTATAGACATGGACATTTTCTTCTTGATGAATAGAGTTGTTAATAAGGAGTAAAAAAGATAATTTCATGGTTATTGCAATAAAAATAGTGCTTGTAACAACAAAAGGATCCTGTTAGCAATAAGTGAATAGAAATGACTCATTATTTAGGAAATATGCCACTTCACATTAGTACGAAATGCAAATTAAGATGAATGACTCCTTTGGGTGATTGAACTAAACACATTTATATTTTAAATAGTGCATGGACATATTTGTTTTAATTAATATACTATGTAATTTAGTCATAAATGTTAATCTCATGATCATTATGTCAAAAGGTTTGTTTGGAACCAAAAGACAAGTCTTCTAAACTAGAAATGTTCTGAGGGATTCTTTATTTTGAAATTCAACCAATTAACATCAATAAGTAACCCTAATGAAGATCATGAACCCCATTGTTTGATTGTATTGAATGAATTGTATAGATATGGACATTTTCTTCTTGATGAATAGAGTTGTTAATAAGGAGACAAAAGATAATTTCATGGTTATTGCAATAAAAATAGTGCTTGTAACAACAAAAGGAGCATGTTAGCAATAAGTGAAAAGAAAGACTCATTATTTATGAAATATGCCACATTACATTAGTACGAAATGCAAATTAAGATGAATGACTCCTTTGGGTGATTGAACTAAACACATTTATATTTTAAATAGTGCATGGACATATTTGTTTTAATTAATATATTATGTAATTTAGTCATAAATATTAATCTCATGATCATTATGTCAAAAGGTGTGTTTGGAACCAAAAGACAAGTCTTCCAAACTAGAAATGTTCTGAGGGATTCTTTATTTTGAAATTGAACCAATTAACATCAATAAGAAATCCTAATGAAGATCATGAACACCATTGTTTGATTGTATTGAATGAATTGTATAGATATGGACATTTTCTTCTTGATGAATAGAGTTGTTATTAAGGAGACAAAAAGATAATTTCTAGGTTATTGTAAGAAAAATAGTACTTGTAACAACAAAAGGAGCTTGTTTAGCATAAAGTGAATAAAAGGACTCATTATTTAGGAAATAAACCACTTCACATTAGTACGAAAAGCAAATTAAGATGAATGACTACTTTGGGTGATTGAACTAAACACATTTATATTTTAAATAGTGCATGGACATATTTGTTTTAATTAATATACTATGTAATTTAGTCATAAATGTTAATCTCATGATCATCATGTCAAAAGGTTTGTTTGGAACCAAAAGGCAAGTCTTACAAACTAGAAATGTTCTGATGGATTCTTTATTTTGAAATTCAACCAATTAAAATCATAAGTAACCCTAATGAAGATCATGAACCCCATTGTTTGATTGTATTGAATGAATTGTATAGATATGGACATTTTCTTCTTGATGAATAGAGTTGTTAATATTGTGACAAAAGATAATTCGATGGTTATTGCAATAAAAATAGTGCTTGTAACAACAAAAGGAGCATGTTAGCAATAAGTGAAAAGAAAGACTCATTATTTATGAAATATGCCACATCACATTAGTACGAAATGCAAATTAAGATGAATGACTCCTTTGGGTGATTGAACTAAACACATTTATATTTTAAATAGTGCATGGACATATTTGTTTTAATTAATATATTATGTAATTTAGTCATAAATATTAATCTCATTATCATTATGTCAAAAGGTGTGTTTGGAACCAAAAGACAAGTCTTCCAAACTAGAAATGTTCTGAGGGATTCTTTATTTTGTAGTTCAACCAATTAACATCAATAAGAAATCATAATGAAGATCATGAACACCATTGTTTGATTGTATTGAATGAATTGTATAGATATGGACATTTTCTTCTTGATGAATAGAGTTGTTATTATGGAGACAAAAGATAATTTCATGGTTATTGTAAGAAAAATAGTACTTGTAACAACAAAAGGAGCTTGTTTAGCATAAAGTGAATAGAAGGACTCATTATTTAGGAAATAAACCACTTCACATTAGTATGAAAAGCAAACTAAGATGAATGAGTCCTTTGGGTGATGCAACTAAACACATTTAAATTTTCAATATTGCATCGACATGTTTGTTTTAATTAATATACTATGTAATTTACTTATAAATGTTTCGGTCCAAAAGAGAAGTATTCCAAACCAGAAATGTTTTGAGGGATTGTTTATTTTGGAATTCAACCAATTAACATCAATAGGAAACCCCAAAGAAGATCATGAACCCCATTGATTGATTGTGTTGAATGGATTGTATAGACATGGACATTTTCTTCTTGACGAATATAGTTGTTAATAAGGAGTAAAAAAGATAATTTCATGGTTATTGCAATAAAAATAGTGCTTATAACAACAAAAGGAACCTGTTAGCAATAAGTGAATAGAAAGACTCATTATTTAGGAAATATGCCACTTCACATTAGTACGAAATGCAAATTAAGATGAATGACTCCTTTGGGTGATTGAACTAAACACACATTTATATTTTAAAATAGTGCATGGACATATTTGTTTTAATTAATATACTATGTAATTTAGTCATAAATGTTAATCTCATGATCATTATGTCAAATGGTTTGTTTGGAACCAAAAGACAAGTCTTCCAAACTAGAAATGTTCTGAGGGATTCTTTATTTTGAAATTCAACCAATTAACATCAATAAGTAACCCTAATGAAGATCATGAACCCCATTGTTTGATTGTATTGAATGAATTGTATAGATATGGACATTTTCTTCTTGATGAATAGAGTTGTTAATAAGGAGACAAAAGATAATTTCATGGTTATTGCAATAAAAATAGTGCTTGTAACAACAAAAGGAGCATGTTAGCAATAAGTGAATAGAAATACTCATTATTTAGGAAATATGCCACTTCACATTAGTACGAAATGCAAATTAAGATGAATGACTCCTTTGGGTGATTGAACTAAACACATTTATATTTTAAATAGTGCATGGACATATTTGTTTTAATTAATATACTATGTAATTTAGTCATAAATGTTAATCTCATGATCATCATGTCAAAAGGTTTGTTTGGAACCAAAAGACAAGTCTTACAAACTAGAAATGTTCTGAGGGATTCTTTATTTTGAAATTCAACCAATTAAAATCAATAAGTAACCCTAATGAAGATCATGAACCCCATTGTTTGATTGTATTGAATGAATTGTATAGATATGGACATTTTCTTCTTGATGAATAGAGTTGTTAATATGGAGACAAAAGATAATTTGATGGTTATTGCAATGAAAATAGTGCTTGTAACAACAAAAGGAGCATGTTAGCAATAAGTGAAAAGAAAGACTCATTATTTATGAAATATGCCACTTCACATTAGTACGAAATGCAAATTAAGATGAATGACTCCTTTGGGTGATTGAACTAAACACATTTATATTTTAAATAGTGCATGGACATATTTGTTTTAATTAATATATTATGTAATTTAGTCATAAATATTAATCTCATGATCATTATGTCAAAAGGTGTGTTTGGAACCAAAAGACAAGTCTTCCAAACTAGAAATGTTCTGAGGGATTCTTTATTTTGAAATTCAACCAATTAACATCAATAAGAAATCCTAATGAAGATCATGAACACCATTGTTTGATTGTATTGAATGAATTGTATAGATATGGACATTTTCTTCTTGATGAATAGAGTTGTTATTAAGGAGACAAAAGATAATTTCATGGTTATTGTAAGAAAAATAGTACTTGTAACAACAAAAGGAGCTTGTTTAGCATAAAGTGAATAGAAGGACTCATTATTTAGGAAATAAACCACTTCACATTAGTACGAAAAGCAAACTAAGATGAATGAGTCCTTTGGGTGATGAAACTAAACACATTTGAATATTTTTCAATATTGCATCGACATGTTTGTTTTAATTAATATACTATGTAATTTAGTCATAAATGTTAATCTCAAGATCATTATGTCAAAAGGTGTGTTTGGAACCAAAAGACAAGTCTTCCAAACTAGAAATGTTCTGAGGGATTCTTTATTTTGAAATTCAACCAATTAACATCAATAAGAAACCCTAATGAAGATCATGAACCCCATTGTTTGATTGTATTGAATGAATTGAATGACATTTTCTTCTTGATGAATAGAGTTGTTACATTTTCTTATTGATAAATAGAGTTGTGTAAAAAGCAGCTCGTTAGCAATAAGTGAAAAAAAGATATTTTTCATGGTTATTAGGCAAAAGCAAAAATAGTGCTTTGTAACAAAAAAGGATGGACATAATTGTTTTCAGCAATAAAGGAGCATGAAGCAATAAGTGAATAGACTCATTATTTAGGAAATATGCCACTTCACATTAGTACGAAAAGCAAATTAAGATGAATGACTCCTTTGGGTGATTGAACTAAACACATTTATATTTTAAATAGTGCATGGACATATTTGTTTTAATTAATATACTATGTAATTTAGTCATAAATGTTAATCTCATGATCATTATGTCAAAAGGTTTGTTTGGAACCAAAAGACAAGTCTTCTAAACTAGAAATGTTCTGAGGCATTCTTTATTTTGAAATTCAACCAATTAACATCAATAAGTAACCCTAATGAAGATCATGAACCCCATTGTTTGATTGTATTGAATGAATTGTATAGATATGGACATTTTCTTCTTGATGAATAGAGTTGTTAATATGGAGACAAAAGATAATTTGATGGTTATTGCAATAAAAATAGTGCTTGTAACAACAAAAGGAGCATGTTAGCAATAAGTGAAAAGAAAGACTCATTATTTATGAAATATGCCACATCACATTAGTACGAAATGCAAATTAAGATGAATGACTCCTTTGGGTGATTGAACTAAACACATTTATATTTTAAATAGTGCATGGACATATTTGTTTTAATTAATATATTATGTAATTTAGTCATAAATATTAATCTCATGATCATTATGTCAAAAGGTGTGTTTGGAACCAAAAGACAAGTCTTCCAAACTAGAAATGTTCTGAGGGATTCTTTATTTTGAAATTCAACCAATTAACATCAATAAGAAATCCTAATGAAGATCATGAACACCATTGTTTGATTGTATTGAATGAATTGTATAGATATGGACATTTTCTTCTTGATGAATAGAGTTGTTATTAAGGAGACAAAAGATAATTTCTAGGTTATTGTAAGAAAAATAGTACTTGTAACAACAAAAGGAGCTTGTTTAGCATAAAGTGAATAAAAGGACTCATTATTTAGGAAATAAACCACTTCACATTAGTACGAAAAGCAAACTAAGATGAATGAGTCCTTTGGGTGATGAAACTAAACACATTTAAATTTTCAATATTGCATCGACATGTTTGTTTTAATTAATATACTATGTAATTTACTTATAAATGTTTGGGTCCAAAAGAGAAGTGTTCCAAACCAGAAATATTTTGAGGGATTGTTTATTTTGGAATTCAACCAATTTACATCAATAAGAAACCCCAAAGAAGATCATGAACCCCATTGATTGATTGTGTTGAATGAATTGTATAGACATGGACATTTTCTTCTTGATGAATAGAGTTGTTAATAAGGAGTAAAAAAGATAATTTCATGGTTATTGCAATAAAAATAGTGCTTGTAACAACAAAAGGATCCTGTTAGCAATAAGTGAATAGAAAGACTCATTATTTAGGAAATATGCCACTTCACATTAGTACGAAATGCAAATTAAGATGAATGACTCCTTTGGGTGATTGAACTAAACACATTTATATTTTAAATAGTGCATGGACATATTTGTTTTAATTAATATACTATGTAATTTAGTCATAAATGTTAATCTCATGATCATTATGTCAAAAGGTTTGTTTGGAACCAAAAGACAAGTCTTCCAAACTAGAAATGTTCTAAGGGATTCATTATTTTGAAATTCAACCAATTAACATCAATAAGTAACCCTAATGAAGATCATGAACCCCATTGTTTGATTGTATTGAATGAATTGTATAGATATGGACATTTTCTTCTTGATGAATAGAGTTGTTAATAAGGAGACAAAAGATAATTTCATGGTTATTGCAATAAAAATAGTGCTTGTAACAACAAAAGGAGCATGTTAGCAATAAGTGAATAGAAAGACTGATTATTTAGGAAATATGCCACTTCACATTAGTACGAAATGCAAATTAAGATGAATGACTACTTTGGGTGATTGAACTAAACACATTTATATTTTAAATAGTGCATGGACATATTTGTTTTAATTAATATACTATGTAATTTAGTCATAAATGTTAATCTCATGATCATCATGTCAAAAGGTTTGTTTGGAACCAAAAGGCAAGTCTTACAAACTAGAAATGTTCTGATGGATTCTTTATTTTGAAATTCAACCAATTAAAATCAATAAGTAACCCTAATGAAGATCATGAACCCCATTGTTTGATTGTATTGAATGAATTGTATAGATATGGACATTTTCTTCTTGATGAATAGAGTTGTTAATAAGGAGACAAAAGATAATTTCATGGTTATTGCAATAAAAAATAGTGTGCTTGTAACAACAAAAGGAGCATGTTAGCAATAAGTGAAAAGAAAGACTCATTATTTATGAAAATATGCCACATTACATTAGTACGAAATGCAAATTAAGATGAATGACTCCTTTGGGTGATTGAACTAAACACATTTATATTTTAAATAGTGCATGGACATATTTGTTTTAATTAATATATTATGTAATTTAGTCATAAATATTAATCTCATGATCATTATGTCAAAAGGTGTGTTTGGAACCAAAAGACAAGTCTTCCAAACTAGAAATGTTCTGAGGGATTCTTTATTTTGAAATTGAACCAATTAACATCAATAAGAAATCCTAATGAAGATCATGAACACCATTGTTTGATTGTATTGAATGAATTGTATAGATATGGACATTTTCTTCTTGATGAATAGAGTTGTTATTAAGGAGACAAAAGATAATTTCTAGGTTATTGTAAGAAAAATAGTACTTGTAACAACAAAAGGAGCTTGTTTAGCATAAAGTGAATAAAAGGACTCATTATTTAGGAAATAAACCACTTCACATTAGTACGAAAAGCAAATTAAGATGAATGACTACTTTGGGTGATTGAACTAAACACATTTATATTTTAAATAGTGCATGGACATATTTGTTTTAATTAATATACTATGTAATTTAGTCATAAATGTTAATCTCATGATCATCATGTCAAAAGGTTTGTTTGGAACCAAAAGGCAAGTCTTACAAACTAGAAATGTTCTGATGGATTCTTTATTTTGAAATTCAACCAATTAAAATCAATAAGTAACCCTAATGAAGATCATGAACCCCATTGTTTGATTGTATTGAATGAATTGTATAGATATGGACATTTTCTTCTTGATGAATAGAGTTGTTAATAAGGAGACAAAAGATAATTTCATGGTTATTGCAATAAAAATAGTGCTTGTAACAACAAAAGGAGCATGTTAGCAATAAGTGAAAAGAAAGACTCATTATTTAGGAAATATGCCACATCACATTAGTACAAATGCAAATTAAGATGAATGACTCCTTTGGGTGATTGAACTAAACACATTTATATTTTTTAAATAGTGCATGGACATATTTGTTTTAATTAATATATTATGTAATTTAGTCATAAATATTAATCTCATTATCATTATGTCAAAAGGTGTGTTTGGAACCAAAAGACAAGTCTTCCAAACTAGAAATGTTCTGAGGGATTCTTTATTTTGAAATTCAACCAATTAACATCAATAAGAAATCCCTAATGAAGATCATGAACACCATTGTTTGATTGTATTGAATGAATTGTATAGATATGGACATTTTCTTCTTGATGATGATAGAGTTGTTATTATGGAGACAAAAGATAATTTCATGGTTATTGTAAGAAAAAAATAGTACTTGTAACAACAAAAGGAGCTTGTTTAGCATAAAGTGAATAGAAGGACTCATTATTTAGGAAATAAACCACTTCACATTAGTACGAAAAGCAAACTAAGATGAATGAGTCCTTTGGGTGATGAAACTAAACACATTTAAATTTTCAATATTGCATCGACATGTTTTTTTTAATTAATATACTATGTAATTTTAGTCATAAATTTAATCTTATCATTATGTCAAAAGGTTTGTTTTGGAACCAAAAGAGAAGTCTTCCAAACCAGAAATGTTTTGAGGGATTGTTTATTTTGGAATTCAACCAATTAACATCAATAAGGAAACCCCAAAGAAGATCATGAACCCCATTGATTGATTGTGTTGAATGAATTGTATAGACATGGACATTTTCTTCTTGATGAATAGAGTTGTTAATAAGGAGACAAAAGATAATTTCATGGTTATTGCAATAAAAATAGTGCTTGTAAACAACAAAAGGAGCCTGTTAGCAATAAGTGAATAGAAAGACTCATTATTTTAGGAAATATGCCACTTCACATTAGTACGAAATGCAAATTAAGATGAATGACTCCTTTGGGTGATTGAACTAAACACATTTATATTTTAAATAGTGCATGGACATATTTGTTTTAATTAATATATTATGTAATTTAGTCATAAATATTAATCTCATGATCATTATGTCAAAAGGTGTGTTTGGAACCAAAAGACAAGTCTTCCAAACTAGAAATGTTCTGAGGGATTCTTTATTTTGAAATTCAACCAATTAAACATCAATAAGAAATCCTAATGAAGATCATGAACACCATTGTTTGATTGTATTGAATGAATTGTATAGATATGGACATTTTCTTCTTGATGAATAGAGTTGTTATTAAGGAGACAAAAGATAATTTCTAGGTTATTGTAAGAAAAATAGTACTTGTAACAACAAAAGGAGCTTGTTTAGCATAAAGTGAATAAAAGGACTCATTATTTAGGAAATAAACCACTTCACATTAGTACGAAAAGCAAACTAAGATGAATGAGTCCTTTGGGTGATGAAACTAAACACATTTAAATTTTCAATATTGCATCGACATGTTTGTTTTAATTAATATACTATGTAATTTACTTATAAATGTTTGGGTCCAAAAGAGAAGTGTTCCAAACCAGAAATATTTTGAGGGATTGTTTATTTTGGAATTCAACCAATTAACATCAATAAGAAACCCCAAAGAAGATCATGAACCCCATTGATTGATTGTGTTGAATGAATTGTATAGACATGGACATTTTCTTCTTGATGAATAGAGTTGTTAATAAGGAGTAAAAAAGATAATTTCATGGTTATTGCAATAAAAATAGTGCTTGTAACAACAAAAGGATCCTGTTAGCAATAAGTGAATAGAAAGACTCATTATTTAGGAAATATGCCACTTCACATTAGTACGAAATGCAAATTAAGATGAATGACTCCTTTGGTGTGATTGAACTAAACACATTTATATTTTAAATAGTGCATGGACATATTTGTTTTAATTAATATACTATGTAATTTAGTCATAAATGTTAATCTCATGATCATTATGTCAAAAGGTTTGTTTGGAACCAAAAGACAAGTCTTCCAAACTAGAAATGTTCTAAGGGATTCATTATTTTGAAATTCAACCAATTAACATCAATAAGTAACCCTAATGAAGATCATGAACCCCATTGTTTGATTGTATTGAATGAATTGTATAGATATGGACATTTTCTTCTTGATGAATAGAGTTGTTAATAAGGAGACAAAAGATAATTTCATGGTTATTGCAATAAAAATAGTGCTTGTAACAACAAAAGGAGCATGTTAGCAATAAGTGAATAGAAAGACTGATTATTTTTTAGGAAATATGCCACTTCACATTAGTACGAAATGCAAATTAAGATGAATGACTACTTTGGGTGATTGAACTAAACACATTTATATTTTTAAATAGTGTGCATGGACATATTTGTTTTAATTAATATACTATGTAATTTAGTCATAAATGTTAATCTCATGATCATCATGTCAAAAGGTTTGTTTGGAACCAAAAGGCAAGTCTTACAAACTAGAAATGTTCTGATGGATTCTTTATTTTGAAATTCAACCAATTAAAATCAATAAGTAACCCTAATGAAGATCATGAACCCCATTGTTTGATTGTATTGAATGAATTGTATAGATATGGACATTTTCTTCTTGATGAATAGAGTTGTTAATAAGGAGACAAAAGATAATTTCATGGTTATTTGCAATAAAAATAGTGCTTGTAACAACAAAAGGAGCATGTTAGCAATAAGTGAAAAGAAAGACTCATTATTTATGAAATATGCCACATTACATTAGTACGAAATGCAAATTAAGATGAATGACTCCTTTGGGTGATTGAACTAAACACATTTATATTTTAAATAGTGCATGGACATATTTGTTTTAATTAATATATTATGTAATTTAGTCATAAATATTAATCTCATGATCATTATGTCAAAAGGTGTGTTTGGAACCAAAAGACAAGTCTTCCAAACTAGAAATGTTCTGAGGGATTCTTTATTTTGAAATTGAACCAATTAACATCAATAAGAAATCCTAATGAAGATCATGAACACCATTGTTTGATTGTATTGAATGAATTGTATAGATATGGACATTTTCTTCTTGATGAATAGAGTTGTTATTAAGGAGACAAAAGATAATTTCTAGGTTATTGTAAGAAAAATAGTACTTGTAACAACAAAAGGAGCTTGTTTAGCATAAAGTGAATAAAAGGACTCATTATTTAGGAAATAAACCACTTCACATTAGTACGAAAAGCAAATTAAGATGAATGACTACTTTGGGTGATTGAACTAAACACATTTATATTTTAAATAATAGTGCATGGACATATTTGTTTTAATTAATATACTATGTAATTTAGTCATAAAATGTTAATCTCATGATCATCATGTCAAAAGGTTTGTTTGGAACCAAAAGGCAAGTCTTACAAACTAGAAATGTTCTGATGGATTCTTTATTTTGAAATTCAACCAATTAAAATCATAAGTAACCCTAATGAAGATCATGAACCCCATTGTTTGATTGTATTGAATGAATTGTATAGATATGGACATTTTCTTCTTGATGAATAGAGTTGTTAATAAGGAGACAAAAGATAATTTCAGGGTTATTGCAATAAAAATAGTGCTTGTAACAACAAAAGGAGCTTGTTTAGCATAAAGTGAATACAAGGACTCATTATTTAGGAAATAAACCACTTCACATTAGTACGAAAAGCAAATTAAGATGAATGACTACTTTGGGTGATTGAACTAAACACATTTATATTTTAAATAGTGCATGGACATATTTGTTTTTAATTATAATATTATGTAATTTAGTCATAAATATTAATCTCATGATCATTATGTCAAAAGGTGTGTTTTGGAACCAAAAGACAAGTCTTCCAAACTAGAAATGTTCTGAGGGATTCTTTATTTTGAAATTCAACCAATTAACATCAATAAGAAATCCTAATGAAGATCATGAACACCATTGTTTGATTGTATTGAATGAATTGTATAGATATGGACATTTTCTTCTTGATGAATAGAGTTGTTATTAAGGAGACAAAAGATAATTTCATGGTTATTGTAAGAAAAATAGTACTTGTAACAACAAAAGGAGCTTGTTTAGCGTAAAGTGAATAGAAGGACTCATTATTTAGGAAATAAACCACTTCACATTAGTACGAAAAGCAAACTAAGATGAATGAGTCCTTTGGGTGATGAAACTAAACACATTTGAATTTTCAATATTGCATCGACATGTTTATTTTAATTAATATACTATGTAATTTAGTCATAAATGTTAATCTCAAGATCATTATGTCAAAAGGTGTGTTTGGAACCAAAAGACAAGTCTTCCAAACTAGAAATGTTCTGAGGGATTCTTTTATTTTGTAAATTCAACCAATTAAACATCAATAAGAAATCATAAATGAAGATCATGAACACCATTGTTTGATTGTATTGAATGAATTGTATAGATATGGACATTTTCTTCTTGATGAATAGAGTTGTTATTAATGAGAGACAAAAGATAATTTCATGGTTATTGTAATAAAAATAGTACTTGTAACAACAAAAGGAGCTTGTTTAGCATAAAGTGAATAGAAGGACTCATTATTTAGGAAATAAACCACTTCACATTAGTATGAAAAAGCAAACTAAGATGAATGAGTCCTTTGGGTGATGCAACTAAACACATTTAAATTTTCAAATATTGCATCGACATGTTTGTTTTAATTAATATACTATGTAATTTACTTATAAAAGGTTTCGGTCCAAAAGAGAAGTATTCCAAACCAGAAATGTTTTGAGGGATTGTTTATTTTGGAATTCAACCAATTAACATCAATAGGAAACCCCAAAGAAGATCATGAACCCCATTGATTGATTGTGTTGAATGGATTGTATAGACATGGACATTTTCTTCTTGACGAATATAGTTGTTAATAAGGAGTAAAAAAGATAATTTCATGGTTATTGCAATAAAAATAGTGCTTATAACAACAAAAGGAACCTGTTAGCAATAAGTGAATAGAAAGACTCATTATTTAGGAAATATGCCACTTCACATTAGTACGAAATGCAAATTAAGATGAATGACTCCTTTGGGTGATTGAACTAAACACATTTATATTTTAAATAGTGCATGGACATATTTGTTTTAATTAATATATTATGTAATTTAGTCATAAATATTAATCTCATGATCATTATGTCAAAAGGTGTGTTTGGAACCAAAAGACAAGTCTTCCAAACTAGAAATGTTCTGAGGGATTCTTTATTTTGAAATTCAACCAATTAACATCAATAAGAAATCCTAATGAAGATCATGAACACCATTGTTTGATTGTATTGAATGAATTGTATAGATATGGACATTTTCTTCTTGATGAATAGAGTTGTTATTAAGGAGACAAAAGATAATTTCTAGGTTATTGTAAGAAAAATAGTACTTGTAACAACAAAAGGAGCTTGTTTAGCATAAAGTGAATAAAAGGACTCATTATTTAGGAAATAAACCACTTCACATTAGTACGAAAAGCAAACTAAGATGAATGAGTCCTTTGGGTGATGAAACTAAACACATTTAAATTTTCAATATTGCATCGACATGTTTGTTTTAATTAATATACTATGTAATTTACTTATAAATGTTTGGGTCCAAAAGAGAAGTGTTCCAAACCAGAAATATTTTGAGGGATTGTTTATTTTGGAATTCAACCAATTTACATCAATAAGAAACCCCAAAGAAGATCATGAACCCAATTGATTGATTGTGTTGAATGAATTGTATAGACATGGACATTTTCTTCTTGATGAATAGAGAGTTGTTAATAAGGAGTAAAAAAAAGATAATTTCATGGTTATTTGCAATAAAAATAGTGCTTGTAACAACAAAAGGATCCTGTTAGCAATAAGTGAATAGAAAGACTCATTATTTAGGAAATATGCCACTTCACATTAGTACGAAATGCAAATTAAGATGAATGACTCCTTTGGGTGATTGAACTAAACACATTTATATTTTAAATAGTGCATGGACATATTTGTTTTAATTAATATACTATGTAATTTAGTCATAAATGTTAATCTCATGATCATTATGTCAAAAGGTTTGTTTGGAACCAAAAGACAAGTCTTCCAAACTAGAAATGTTCTAAGGGATTCATTATTTTGAAATTCAACCAATTAACATCAATAAGTAACCCTAATGAAGATCATGAACCCCATTGTTTGATTGTATTGAATGAATTGTATAGATATGGACATTTTCTTCTTGATGAATAGAGTTGTTAATAAGGAGACAAAAGATAATTTCATGGTTATTGCAATAAAAATAGTGCTTGTAACAACAAAAGGAGCATGTTAGCAATAAGTGAATAGAAAGACTGATTATTTAGGAAATATGCCACTTCACATTAGTACGAAATGCAAATTAAGATGAATGACTACTTTGGGTGATTGAACTAAACACATTTATATTTTAAATAGTGCATGGACATATTTGTTTTAATTAATATACTATGTAATTTAGTCATAAATGTTAATCTCATGATCATCATGTCAAAAGGTTTGTTTGGAACCAAAAGGCAAGTCTTACAAACTAGAAATGTTCTGATGGATTCTTTATTTTGAAATTCAACCAATTAAAATCAATAAGTAACCCTAATGAAGATCATGAACCCCATTGTTTGATTGTATTGAATGAATTGTATAGATATGGACATTTTCTTCTTGATGAATAGAGTTGTTAATAAGGAGACAAAAGATAATTTCATGGTTATTGCAATAAAAATAGTGCTTGTAACAACAAAAGGAGCATGTTAGCAATAAGTGAAAAGAAAGACTCATTATTTATGAAATATGCCACATTACATTAGTACGAAATGCAAATTAAGATGAATGACTCCTTTGGGTGATTGAACTAAACACATTTATATTTTAAATAGTGCATGGACATATTTGTTTTAATTAATATATTATGTAATTTAGTCATAAATATTAATCTCATGATCATTATGTCAAAAGGTGTGTTTGGAACCAAAAGACAAGTCTTCCAAACTAGAAATGTTCTGAGGGATTCTTTATTTTGAAATTCAACCAATTAAAATCATAAGTAACCCTAATGAAGATCATGAACCCCATTGTTTGATTGTATTGAATGAATTGTATAGATATGGACATTTTCTTCTTGATGAATAGAGTTGTTAATATTGTGACAAAAGATAATTCGATGGTTATTGCAATAAAAATAGTGCTTGTAACAACAAAAGGAGCATGTTAGCAATAAGTGAAAAGAAAGACTCTCATTATTTATGAAATATGCCACATCACATTAGTACGAAATGCAAATTAAGATGAATGACTCCTTTGGGTGATTGAACTAAACACATTTATATTTTAAATAGTGCATGGACATATTTGTTTTAATTAATATATTATGTAATTTAGTCATAAATATTAATCTCATTATCATTATGTCAAAAGGTGTGTTTGGAACCAAAAGACAAGTCTTCCAAACTAGAAATGTTCTGAGGGATTCTTTATTTTGTAGTTCAACCAATTAACATCAATAAGAAATCATAATGAAGATCATGAACACCATTGTTTGATTGTATTGAATGAATTGTATAGATATGGACATTTTCTTCTTGATGAATAGAGTTGTTATTATGGAGACAAAAAGATAATTTCATGGTTATTGTAAGAAAAATAGTACTTGTAACAACAAAAGGAGCTTGTTTAGCATAAAGTGAATAGAAGGACTCATTATTTTAGGAAATAAACCACTTCACATTAGTATGAAAAGCAAACTAAGATGAATGAGTCCTTTGGGTGATGCAACTAAACACATTTAAATTTTCAATATTGCATCGACATGTTTGTTTTAATTAATATACTATGTAATTTA